>OU898285.1:52465-213973 GCA_918026665.1 Diabrotica balteata | reverse complement strand
TTCTAGCGTTAATGTAGGCTCCGTAATAAAAGGGTATTATACGAACTCCAGGAGAATATACGCCGTGTATAATTATTATCTAAGTAGCGCTTTATGTAGACTCCGACCCAACACGTCGATCAAGTGGACTCTGTAATAGGATAAAACATTTTTGGGGCCCGTATATAACTTTTCGCGTACACTTCTAACTCTGCGATGTTGCCAATATTAGTATTAGTAGTAGATTTTAAAAATTTATATAGCCGTTACATTTTGGAGCTTATTATTTTCAATTACTTTATTAATTACAATTATTTTCAAACTTAAAAAGTAACTATAATAGACTTGAAAAAGGTTTAGTTTCCATTTTATTATATTATTTTTTTTAAAATGCATGGGCACTTAAACATTTAGTCTCAAAATGTACGAATATCGAGTAGAGTTATCTTGTAATAGTTGAAGAAAGTAGAAGCCTTTCGGTAGGATTACAATAAACTACATAAGATTAAAAGAACTCCTCTGAAAACAGATCTTTATAGTTTTTCAATTACTGTAGTTTATGACGTGCAATATTTTGTTTCATAGAGTAGTTAAATTTATTACAATAATAATTATGTGAAGTGTTTAAAGAAGTAATCACCAACCTTTATTAGAATACGGCACAATAGAAGATGAAGCTTACTATATATTGTTTACTTATTATATTCATAAAAAGAATATCTAAAGTAAAATTTTACTTCTTATTACGATACCGGATCCTGGACATTGCACGGTAGTGTGTCATACGGTTTCATCTTTTATAAACATCGATGTTTTTAGTTTTAGATGTATTTGTAACCATAACTACCTTAAACAGTTTTTATTTTACATACATTTTAGCACATTGGCTCTTACAATGACCTTTAAATATACATTGTTAAAAATTGAATACATTAATCAATTTAAAACGTTCTTTGTTGTCTTCTGTTTCTTTATCTGCATTTTGTTTATTTATATCGTTTCCACTCATAACAAATATTGAGTAGTTTATTGTTTCAGTAAACTTCTCCTTATATGTCGGTGTTATATAAGTTGTCTAGTTATTATAGGTATATAATGTCGTACGTAAACGCCATTTTATTTAACAATAAAACACTGAAAACTTTATTTTAAAAACTTCGACAAATTAATTCTATCTTATCACTACAGCTGTTTCGGCAGAGTGCTCTTCTCAAGCCTCAAGTATCTCGAATCCATATCAGCCATTGCATTTCTTATACTTTATTTTAATCCTCTCCAGTCAAAGATTTGAAGCAGCTTTGCTCCATTAGTCCATTTTTGTTGATTTTTTGTCACTGTTTCTCCTTTCTCTTTATCATCATCATTACGTAGCGCTACAACACTGGTGGGTCTTCGCTAACTAACTATTTTTCTCCAAGTGACCGATCTTCCCACGGATCTGCAATCAAATGAATGTTTTTTATTTTTAAATTTGATTGTATGTTGCCTCTCCATTGTATATTGAGATGTTTAAGTGGCATTCTTCTGTCTAACTTCCTTCAATACAGTTTTACAAGTTGACATCTGGCGTCTATGCATGTGTCCGATCTACCTTAAGCGATTTTTTTCCTGGACAATATCGTTAATAAGAGCTTTCTTAATTTAGTATGTGTTCTTATTCGATACGGATTTGTAGTGATATGATAATGAGGTTAAAAATTGTCGTATTATTTTTTATTTTTTTTGCTTCAACCACTTAGGGTTATTAGCATAAGAAAAAAATACAAAAAGTGATAAAGACTTAAGGCATAAACCAAATATCAATTACATAATAATGTATATACAATATATATTTAAATTTTTAATGTATTGTATTAAATTATTATAAAAAGTTATTGATTTCAAGAATTCTATCAAGTCAGCTACATATTTAGATTCTCCTAGAAGTTCTTGTAATGTTTTTGGAATGTGGTAATATAATCTTTCAACTAAGTAGACTGGACATCAATCAAAATGTTCTTCACTGTCACTTTACATTCACAGACAAAACGCACTGGTTCTCTCTTTTCTCTTCAACAAGTATTTGTTGTATTGTAGAAGTGTGTTTAAATCTGAGACGTGTTATAAGGACTTAATGTCGTTGCTTTCAAAGCTAGAAGTTCCATGGAAGAAAGGAAGATTTTGTTTCTGTCAATTTAGTTGTGCTTCTATTCCATTGGTTTTGCCAAACATTGTGCAATTTTACTTTTAAATAAGGTTTTAAATCTAAATGCAACCGTTAGATTTTCGACTGATGCGACTGAATTGGTTAGTGCGGAACTAGCTGGAACTATCTGCCTTATGTTACTATCTATTCCAGCGTGTGACGGTACCCAGAGGAACTACTGTCAATTGTTTTGGTATATATGGTACAACATTAACTTAATCTTTCTTCTTCTCTTCTAGTTCCATGACCGTTATCGATCGTTGGATATCATGTGGCTACCATATTCGCTATCGTGACTTTATTGACAGCAGCTCTAAATAACGATGTAGTTGATTTTCCATACCATGCCTTAGATTTTTCAGCCATGATGTTCTTCTTCTACCAGGACCACGATTACCTTGGATCTTTCCCTGAATGATCATATGTAAAAGATCATATTTTTCAGGTGTCTCTAATATATGACCGAAGTATTCCAGCTTGCGTTTCTTTATTATATTGACCATTGTGTTGTTTGGTTCAGCCGTCTAAGGACCTCCTCATTTCTAACTCTGTGAACCCAGCTTATTTTTAGTAGTCGTCTGTATACCCACATCTCAAAGGCTGTCAAGCGTTTAAGCATAGCCTCAGTTAGGGTCCACGCTTCTACTCATACAGCAGGACAGGAAAGATGTAGCAAGATATCATACGAATTCTAAGGTCAATGCTAAGATCATGACTGCAAAGTACGTTTCTCATTTTTACAAAGGCAGCTCGGGCTTGTTCTATTCGGCTTTTAATTTCTGCGGTTGGATCCCAGCTCTCATGATATACTGCCGAGATTACACGAGTTTCTCTACTCTGTCCAGTGTGGCATCTCCGACTTTTATACCGTCATCATGTATATAATTTTGTTTTCTAACTTAATCTGCTGTACATAATGTTGGATGAGAGGGATAAATCTGAGAAATGGATGTCAGATAACTAAGTGAATCAGATATTTAAGAGATTTGGGAAGTTTTTTTTTCTAGAATAAAGGTTAGGGCCCTAATAATGGCAAATAGTTCTACTGTAAAAATACTTGTCTTAGGAGACAATTTGCAATTTATAGATGGAATGTTCATGTGATATTACAAAGCATGCTCCTACTCGATTTATGGCCTTGATGCGTTCGTGTATATAAAATGGTAATTTTATATACACTAACTTTACACGAATTTTATGTTATATATTATACATATATGGTATAATATGCTGTAAGTTTAAAAGGTTACAAAGCGGAGAGGGAACAACCCAAGGAAAACATAAATTATTACACAGGTAGGATAAATGGGAGGTAGTTCAATATTAAAATCGAATAAGTATCTATTGGCTCGTTCATAGAAAGGTACAGGACCACTATTTCTTTTTTGATAGACCTCCTAGAACCTGTTAGCAAGAGCATGATGAAGAGCTGGATTTTTTGGGTTAGATTTTATATTCGAGACATACGATAGACTTAAATATTTACTTCCTAGGATTAAGGTGGTTCTCCAGCTTCACAGAGTAGACTGTCCACAGGACTGGTGCAATATGCTCCTAGAGCAAGTCTAACGGCTGCACTCGGAAGAGTATCCAAAGTTTTAAGCAATGTTTGATTTGTGTGTTATACACAACACATCCGTAGTCCAGTTTTGATCTAATTAAAGCTCTACATATATTTATTAGAGTTGGAAAATCTGCTCCCCCAATTTTATGTGATACAGATTTCTAATGTTTAGTCCAGCTTGGCACGATAGGCTTAGCGAGTGTATATGACTTTTCTAACTTAATTTTGAGTACAGTTGCATCCCTAGGAATTTTATTTCTTTTTTATATTCTATAGGAAAATTGTATAAAAATAGATTTGGGAATCTATAAAAATAGATTTTGGGAGATAGTTGTTCAAAATTTAATATCGGTGTTACAAGTTTATTAGTAATAAAATCTTTTACGGGTTACATGCTGTTAGCAAGTCTCAGAATTGTTAATAGTTTTGGATTTTTAAGATTTTGTATTGGTTTTTGTAAAATTTTCTTTAGGTTCTTGTAAATGTGGGGTTAACATTTCATCAAGGCTACGTGTTTACTTTTTACTAGGTGTATTAGTTATTTTAAGTGTATTAGTGGTATCTATTAATATCCTATTGATAGGGTATGCAAGTCTTGAGGAATAGATTGGACTTGATATATGAGGTTGTGAAAGATTAGGTGTTGTTGATAACTCGGTAGTTGTTATATTTGTATCTGTGCATGTAGTTTGAGAACTTGGAAATGATGTTGAGGATCATATTTGAGATTCAGTTCATATTGGTATAATTAATGAAGAAGGTATAGTCGAGGATTGTAAGGAAAATGAATTCGCTGAAGATGCTGATGTGATCGTGACGTCATGTGGAAGAGTATTAACTACTGTATTTTAGTAGTAGTTGGCACTGTTGTTGTAACGTTTTGATTTGGATTTCTACAGGATGAACAATTTGCTACAAAATGGTCAGATGATTTACAATAACACATCTGTTTTCTAAAGATAAGAAAATATGAATAAACAAACCAAATGAAAGTAAAATCAATAAACACATTATATACATAAAAATATTATATACATCCCTAATATTCACATATTAAAAAATTGTCTGGTAGAAGTTTGCCTCCCAAAAATACAAAAAAAGTAGTTATTCATAACTCAGGTTGCTTTACGAAAGGTCAACGAATCAGCATAAAAGCACAGCTGTTTTTTAAAAACAATATTATTAGACGAATGTGGATATCCATTACCTCCTGTCTATAAAATAAATTAGAAAACTATGTTAAAATATGATACGGCAGGAAAAACGGCAATGTAACTCAAATATGATGATTTTGCCACAGCATAAGAATATTGCCTCGTACTGGTATATAGCAATTTGTTGTTATAAGTTTATAGTTTTTCGAAAAATGAACTCAGATTTAAATATTAAAACGTCAAATAAAATATAAAAACCTATTGAACCTTATTCCCAGCATTATTCTCCAACAGTGACATAACGTCACAAGAAAATAATTTTGAAAAATCATTGCGTAATTCAAATTTCATATTTATACCGGTATCTCAGAAAAGAATAATATTTGTATAAAGTACAGTCATATTTTGAAATAAAATCTTCAATTCAGAGATTGGACATTCTTAATAATTGTGTAATCTAATAGGGCCGCCTGTTTATGCTTGGCAGACTTAGAAAACACTGAGAACACAAATATTTATTCTTTTACTATGTTGTAAAATAAGTATACTCAAAATAAATAAATATTATCTACTAAGTACTCTACTCTAGTTTAATATCAATGCATAAAATATTATAAAAATTTTGTCATAATTGTAAATTTATAGGAGATAAAACCAAATGTAGAGCATGTAGAGAAATCTGAATATCTTAGAATAACTATAACGAGCGAGAACATTATTGATGAGAAAAGGCCTATCGATGAGATAGTGAGTGTGCTAAAGTAGACGTACTCTAAAGCATAAGCATGTCTCTTTCTACTCTTTTAGTAAGTGATGGATTCAAACGTTACTTGATGAAAATTCATTTTATCTAACAATAAAAGAGGTATGCGTTTACATAATATTATAGTTTGTAACTGAATAAGTTGAGGAGGGGATAACTGTTTTTCTCAAGTTGGCCATTCAGAATTATGTCTTTATTTTTTAATTTGCTAATTTCCATAGATTCTACTTTTCATAAAGGTAGCTTTCAGTATGTAAAATTTAAATTTTTAATAAAAAGTAAAAGATTTACCATTTTTATAGGATTTTAAGATCGGCAAAATCGGTCCTTTTTAGGCTAACTATCATAATTATGTATATTAAGGGAATATCTAGAGATAAAGACACTTTACTTTACTTAACTTTATCAGACATATGCGCTTAACATAAATGTGACGTATTTCTAGTGCAGAAAACATATGAGAAAGAGGATGAGGAAATAGAAGAATTCTACAAACAACTTGAATACATTCTGGAATCGACCAAAAGAGAAGAGGTCACTGTAATCATGGGCGACTTCAACGCTAAAGTTAGTAAAGTGAAAACTAATGGATGCACTGGTGAATTTGGACTTGGACAACGAAAAGTAAACGTCTCGTACAATTTTACCAAGAAAAAGAATTTGTAGTATTGAACACAATGTTCAGATTACCAAACCGTAGATTGTACACGTGGACATCACCAAGGGATAATGCAGACAACATCGTCAGGAATCATATCGATTATATAATAATCAGAAGCCGGTTTAAAAACTCCATCACGTCTACAAAAACCTATCCAGGCACTGATATAGAATCGAATCACAATCCGGTGGTGGCGGTAGTAATATAAGATTCAAGAAAATAAAGAAAAGTGCAGCTAAACAAAAGATAGACGTTAAGCAACTGAAAAACGCAACTATACTGGAAAGGACAAGAGAACAGGTAAACAACAATCTTAGAAACATCGCTGCAAAAAATAGGAACACAGGCAATGTAGAGAATAAATGGACGGAGATGATAAAAAGGAATGGATGACAAACGAAATTATGCATCTCATAGAGGAAAGGCGAAGAAATAAAATAAACAAGACAAAATACAAAGAAGTGAACCGTGATATTAAGAGAAAAATTAGAGAAGCCAAAGAGAACTGGGTTCTGGACAACTGCAAGGAAATAGATAAATATGATAGAAAGTATGATAGCTTTAACATGAATAACAAGATCAAGGAAATAACAGGTAAAAAAGTGAAACAAGCATCCATCGTAAAGGACAAAAAGGTAAAATAATTACAGATTTAAATAAAAAACTGGCAAGATGGACAGAATACATTGAAGAACTTTTTGCAGACAAAAGACCAGAAATAACAGTGACAGAACCTACAGACGACACAACAGGGCCTGAAATCCTAAAGAGCGAGATAGAATATGCTATAAGGAACACAAAAGGGGGTAAAGCTGCAGGACCAGATGAAATTCCTGTAGAATTGTTAAAACTTATAGACGACGACGCACTTGAAATAATAGTGAACCCCTTTAACACAATTTAGAGAACAGGCATCATACCAAAGAAATGGCTCTCCTCTACTTTTGTCACAATCCCGAAGACGAATAACGCCAGAGAGTGTTCAGACCAAAGAACTATAGCATTGATGAGCCACACACTAAAAGTATTTTTAAAAATAAATCACAAAAGAATATTTAATAAATTAGAAGAGGACATCACAGTTTGGATTCAGAGGTGGACTGGGAACACGGGAAGTTTTGTTTGGTATGAGTGTGTTAATACAAAGATGTTTGGAAGTAAACCAAGACCTCTACGTAGGTTTCATAGATTTTGAGAAGGCCTTCGATAAAGTCAGACACCAAAAGCTGTATGAAATCCTAAGAAGCAAAAACATCGACAGTCGCGACATTAACATCATATCCAGGTTGTACTGGGACAAACAACAAAAATCAAAGTTGATAATGAGTTAACCGAAGAAATTGAGATTCGTCGAGGTGTGCGTCAGGGTTGTGTGCTTTCTCCACTATTATTCAAATATATATAGCGAAACAATATATCAGGAAGCGCTCCTAGAGCAAAACATTGGTATGAACATTAACGGAGAGTTAATTAACAATATACGATACGCTGATGACACGCTAATAGTAACAGATAACATAGCAAATTTACAGTTTTTGATGGAAAACATAAACACTCATACCAATTAGTATGGTCTAAAACTGAACATCAAAAAGACTAAATTCATGATTGTAACAAATAAGCTATACACTAATGTGAATTTAACCATAAATAATCAGCCAGTTGAAAGAGTAACGTCCTACAAATATTTAGGGGTTTGCTTCAATAATACTAATGACCAGACAAGAGAAATCAAGAGGCGAATAGAGATAGCGAGACAATCGTTTGTCAAAATGAAAAAGTTCCTATGCAGCCGGAACATAAATATAAACTTAAGAACAATAATGTTAAGGTGCTATGTTTTCTCCGATCTGCTGTACGGCGTGGAAGCCTGGACACTGAAAAAGATAAACATAAAAAACATTGAGGCATTCGAGATGTGGTGTTACAGGAGAATGTAGAAAATACCATGGACAGAAAGAGTTACAAATCAAGATGTTCTGCTGAAGATGGGGAAGGAATACGAAGTCGTAAAAAACCATATAATCGAAAAAACTTGAATATCTGGGCCACATAATGAGAGGAGAATAGTACCCTCTGCTTAGACTCATAATCCAAGGAGAAATCTCGGAAAAGAGAAATATAAGACGTAGGAGTATTTCCTGGTTGCGAAATTGAAGAAAGTGGTATGGGTGCAGTTCAATACAGTTGTTCTGAGCTGCAGCCTACAAAGTAAAGATTGCTGTGATGGTAGCCAACCTCCGATAGAAGACTTACTGCAAGAAGAAGAAGAAACATATTGAGGGCCAAATATATTGTATTTGGTATTAAGCTGATCGCTAAAAATCGCATAATAAAATGTCGATAAAGAAGCAAAGAAAAACTTAAAATGAGAGGGAAACCAGTCAGCCGAGGGAACCTTCCAACGGTGCGATGTTGAGCTTGGATCTGCTATCTATGTATATAATAAACAATATTACGGCTCCTAACTAAGGATCTGAGCACAAAACTAACTCTAAAATTTGGATCAAAAATACAACAATTGCTGATATCCAAAGTCTGTAGACAAGCAAAGTAAAGACAAAGTTATTGCCTTACTTAAACCTGGCAAAAACTCCACAAAAGCTATCGGCCAATATATTTATTTATTCTGTCAGTTATAAAAAATACTTCTGCACGTGATCCTTAATATAATTTTACTGATAATAGAAGAAAAACTCAAATTAAAAGACTAAAGTGGCAATAGACAGGGAAGATCACGTACGTCACAAATACTAAATCTTGCCCAACACATCAAAGACGGGTACGAAAGATATCAGGTATGAGGAGTGGTATTTGTCAATCTAAATGCCGCTTATGACACCTTAAATTAGAGGGCATTTCCAAAATCTATGTGACATTGCCTTAGGTAATAAACTCACTTGTATTATCCGCGTATGCCTACACAACAGAAGATTTTTCGTATTACATAATGGTAAAAATAACAGATGGACAACGCAGAAGAACGGTCTCCTTTGGGGTAGCGTAATGGCACCTACACTGTATAATATTTACACAACCCATACCAGTAAATACGTTACGGCCTTCTTAAGCTAATTCTCCAAGGGAAGGTAAATGGTAAGAGAGAACCGGGAAGAAGACGCATTTCCTGGCTTCAAAATTTACGAAAGTGGTATAACACGACTACCACTGAACCGTTCCGCGCTGCAGTGAACAAAGTAAAGATAGCCGTGATGATCGCCAACATCCGGAACGGATAGGCACTTTAAGAAGAAGATACCAGTAAATACTAGAACTTTTATTAGGTAGACGATCTATATTGTTGCACAACAAAAAACTTTAATGTCCCTAACAGAGACGCTTTTACAAATCTAAACATCCAATAGTATCATGAAATTTTTAAACTCTGGACTTGCTATATATACCTTGAAGATAGTTTGAATCAAACTTTGTCATTCACAGAACTTTGTTTAAAACTAAGAGGTAAACTGAGGACCAGAAAAGTAATCTCTGGAAACTTGTCAGCTAAATTGCTAAGAAGCGCATCCTTCCATCCTTAAAACGTAGACGCTTGCACTCTATGCTTCTGCTGTCGAATATACCTTGTAAGTATAGATGATACCAACACATACTTAACACGTAGATTTAGCTATAAATTAGTCAGTCAAATTAAGCGGATATTAAGACACACACATTCATACATAAGCTCTACAATATCTTAGCTATCAATTCACCTAATATCCGAAGATAAGTATCTATAGAATAAAAGATACAAAGTCTAAAATCGCAACATCCACTCAACGAATACCAGACCAATTTATGACTAAAATCGAGAAAACACTGACCAGATCAACACATATACACATTGCAAGAAATAAAAAAAAAGATAAGCTGCTCCTCGCCATCTGAACGCTCGAGAGGAATTTCCTTATGGTAGTTATCTTCGTAAAATCTGCGAGGAGGACTCTTGCTAGTAAATACCGGTTAACCTGTGCGAATGTAGGCAGTACAAGATTTATCACACCTTCTTATTTGACTTTGCCATTCAAATCGCTCTTTTCTGAAGTGACAAGGTTTAATTAATTGAATTGAACATATAAAGTACAGTCAGTAAGCTATTGCTTATAAAGATTATTGTAAATTTGACACTAACTCCACTTATATTAATTACATTACCCCTAAATAAAAGATAAAACATTCAGAAGTATGTAATATCGGTAAAGTGGTATATTCTTGTTAGATAAATTAAGCATTCTTCCCTTTTTTTGTGCACTACTACCCATTTTTACATAAAAATATCACTTTTAGCACTTAAATATTTATTTTAAGATAACCCATCCAGAATTATAATAATATGTAGTACACAGATAAAATCATAAATAAAATAATAAAGAAGCTGTATACAAGATATCGTAAAACAATGGATGAAATAAAAGACATTCTTATAAATCCTATCCTTAAATAAATCGTACAAAGACATACTCATGTTAAAAAAATACATTAGGAAATTTCAGCATATGAAAAACACATCCAATTTGGTAATGAAATCCTTTTGTATTTATAAAGCTATTTTTAGAACAGCATGTACCTACCAAAAACAGGTATTTGGTAGTATACATATCTATTACATATTGCAATGTGTATGAATGATAAAAAAATCAGGAGTCCGTATAAACCGTTTAAAATATATAAAATGTATATATCAAGAACGCTGGAGCTCTACGGCTTGATTGCATAGTTGCCAAACTATCAGAGCTTACTTAAACCGATATTCTGATGGTTCCAATATACAGTGACGAAGATCTGAACGACCCCTATAATATATACACGTGAACTAAGCGAAATACATTTATGATACAGGGGTACTTATGAGCTCCAAAATTTTATTAAGAATTATGAAACTATACATCTTAACGAATCAACAGAGCCAATATTATGGAATGGTCAAGTGAGCTCCGTATATTGGTGTCCACTTGACCACGGAGCTCACTTAAACCTGAATTTTAACATGGGCGGAGTTCACTTTATGCCGTAAATATATATATATATATATATATATATATATATATATATATATATAAATATATATATATATATATATATATATATATATATATATATATATATATATATTTATATATATATATATATATATTATATATATATATATATATATGTTATATATATATATATAAATATATAATAATATATATATATATATATATTTACGCATAAAGTGGACTCCGCCCATGTTAAAATTCAGGTTCAGGTGAGCTCCGTGGTCAAGTGGACACCGATATACGGAGCTCACTTGACCATTCCATAATATTGGCTCTGTCGATTCGTCAACATGTATAGTTTCATAATTTTTAAAAAAATTTTGGAGCCCATAATTATCCCTGTATCATAAATGTATATCGCTTAGTTCACGTGTATATATTATAGGGGTCGTTCAGATCTTTTTCACTGTATATTGGAACCATATGTATATCGGTTTAAGTAAGCTCTGATAGTTTGGCAACTCTGCTATAAGATGTATAATTCTCGCGTAAAGTCTGGACGGTTTATATGGACTCCTTAGTTTTGTTATCATTCATACGCATTACAGTGTGTAACAGATATGTATACTATTAACTACCTGTTTTTGGTAGGTACGAGTTCTCTAAAAATAGCTTTATAGATACAAAAGGATTTCATTACCAAATTGGATTTTGTTTCATATGCGGAAATTTCCTAATGTATTTTGTTAACGTGAATATGTCTTCATAAGTTTTATTTAAGAATCCGATTAATAAGAACTTCTTTTATTTCATCCATTGTTTTATGATATCTTGTATACAGCTTTTTTATTATTTTATTTCTGGTTTTATCTATGTACTACATATAAGTTTGGATAAAAGGTTATCTCAAAATAAATATTTAAGTGCTAAAATAGATATTTTTCTGTAAAAATGGGTAGTAGTGCACAAAAAAAGAAAGAATTTATCTAACAAGAATTATACCACTTCTCCAATATTACATACTTCTAAATGTTTTATTTTCTTTTTAGGGGTAATATGTTATCAATATAAGTGGAGTTCGTTTCAAATTTGCAATGATCTTTATAAGTAAAAGCTTACTGGCTATACTTAACATGTTTAGTTCAAATAAATAAACCTTGTCCCTTGAAAAAGAGCGATTTGAATGGAAAAGTCAACTAAGAAAGTGTGATGAATCGTATACCACCCCACATTCACACAGGTTAACCGGTGTTTGCAGGCAAGAGTCCTCCAAGCAAATTCAAGGAAGATAACAATCTTTCTCTTTTTTTTGTATATCTTGAAGATGTGATGATCTGATGACTGACTAATTTATAGCTAAATATACTTACGTGTTAAGTATGTGTTTTTGTCACCCATACTAGCAAGGTATATTCGGCAGCATAAGCATAGAGTTTAAGTCTACGTTTTAAGGGTGGAAGAATGTGCTTCCTATTTTGAGCTGACAAGTTTGCGGAGAATATTATTTTTCTGGTTCTAGGTTGCCATTTGGTTTTAAACAAAGTTCTGTGATAGAAACTATCTTCAAGGTATTTATAGCAAGTTCAAAGTTTAAGGATTTCATGACACTATTGGTTCAGGTATATCTTCAGATTTGTGAAAGCGTCTCTATTAGGGACATTTCCGGGGTTTGGCTTAAAATTGATTTATAATCTATTTTTATTATTTCTAATCCTATTCCTATTACTACTTAAAACTAAACATTTGTCATCATTGTCCGGTTTATTTAGTAATTCTTCTTTCTCTACTCGTTGCTTGGCCTCTCCTTGGTTCTTTTTATGTTGCTCTGGTAGTTTTTTGAACACGCTATTTCCAACACCTTTTCTTCTTTATAGCACCATCTCCATTCCTTGCCGTCCACTGTGATTTTATTGTATCCTATTTTGACCATTTTTCCATTTTCCCTCATTTCTCTTGCTTTATCTCTTAAAGCTTCCATTTGTCTCTCTCTCCTTTTGTAAGATCCTCTGTAATCCATATTTTTTCGATCTTCACATTCTTAAGTTTGTATTTGTTTCTTAAGATTGTTGTTTTTTCTTATTCGCTTTCAAATTCAATTAAGTATGTTTTTGTTCCTATTTTTTGTGCTCTTTTAATATTGGTTTTGACTCCAAGATGATTTTCTAATATAGTAGTCATTCCCTCTTTCAATGTTTTTGGGTCTTCAGAGTCTATTTTTGATCCACTGATGATTATATTCTTTTTTCTTTGTCTAACCTTTCTAATGAGCGTTTTAGATCATTTAATTCTTCCGTTATCTTTTTGTTACGGTTTTGGTTAGTTCGTTTTCTCTTTTCAGTTCTTCTTTCTCTTTTGTCCATTCTTCCTTCACCCTTTCTATTTCCAGTTTTATGCTTTTTATTTCTTCGTTATTTTGTTTTATCTCTTCTTTAACTTCATTTATATATCTTCTCATCTCCTTATTTTCTTCCTTCATTTCTGTTTTCAGCTCTTTTATTTCCGTTTTAATCTCCTTATTTATTTCTTCTAGTAGTTTCTTTAGTTCTTTCATTTCGCGATTTTTTATGTTATCCTTTGGAGGTGTTCTTAACGTGGCTTTGCTTCTTTTGATGGCTTCCTCCTCGTCGAATGATTTATTGTGTTCTGGCTTATTTCTTTTGCTGTTCATTCGATTTAGTTATTGTATTACATTTACTTTTAATTTATTATTTTAATTTAATTTAATTCTAATCCCAACTTTAATCAAATCTATTTTAAGGCCAGATCTGGATTTTTGTAATAAAATTATGTGGCTTTTATTTTGATCATTAATTTCTTGTCAGCACTAATTACTTTCTTATCTGCCAAAAAAAAAACAAAACAAAAAACGCGTAGGAATGCCTAAGCAGGTCGACCCTTCGAACATTCGCCAAAACCACTTTTTTAATGTTTCACTCAATTATTCATTTACTTAAGACTTGTTAAAATTATTAAAATAGTTCTATCTTACTTGTCTGATGGTATTTTCTTTATTAACTACTATCACCTGTATGCACTTAACTTTTGATACTTATTTTGAACTCGGTTGAATTTTCTAACTTGTAATTTCCGAATAATTTTAAGTTTATTACGAAGCGAAATTAAATGAACCTACTGTTGTCACTTGCAGCACCGTTTCAAATAGTCAAAAAATTAATAAACAGCCTACTAAAATAGAAATATCGCCTATTTAAGACGTAATCCATTACCGGCCCAAGGTACAAAGCACTCCTGCTAATGATATAGATCTCATAAGAAACTCTCTCGTCCGCAAACATCTTCAATAAAGTGAAGAGAGCACGAAAAATTTTTCACTTAAAATCAACGAAATGAAAACCAGTTACAAGCGAATCAACAAAAGAGACCAATTCAATAAATCTAGATAAAATATTAAAGTTAACAATCACAATTTCCAAAATATGGAACACTTTAAATATCTTATAAGATAAATTATCACGGTTAATAATAATGCCACTAAAAAATACAGAGAATAATTCAAACTTTAGACCTATTTTAATACATGGATGCGAATCATGGACAATGAGTAAAACAAGTAAGGAAGAATTACGAATATTTGAAAGAAAAATAATAAACATTTTTTAACCTCATTATCATATCGCTACAAATCTGCATAGAATAAGAATACATACTAAATAAGGAAAACTGTTATAACGATATTGTTCCGGAAAATAAATCCCTTAAGGTAGATCTGACACATGCATAGACGCCAAGATGTCAAACTTATAAAACTGGTATGGAAGGAAGTTAGCACAGAAAATGCCATATCTAAAAAAAATAACATTTCAGTTGATTACAGATTCGTGGAAAATCGATCAACTTGGAGAAAATTTGTAGTTAGCGAAGACCCACCCAGTGTTGTAGCGCTACGTTATGATAATGATAAAGACAAAGGAGAAACAGTGACAAAAAGCAACAAACATGGACTAATGGAGTGAAGCTGCTTTAAAATCTTGATTGGAGAGGATTAAAATGAAAGTATAAGAAATACAATGTACTTTCTTAGCAGTGCACTTTTACCTCCTTCAATAAAGTATGTTTATATGGACTTCTTATTTTTGTTATCATTCATACGCATTACAGTGTGTAACAGATATATGTATACTAATAACTACCTGTTTTTGGTAGGTACGTGCTTCTCTAAAAATAGCTTTATAGATACAAAAGGATTTCATTACCAAATTGGATTTTGTTTCATATGCGGAAATTTCCTAATGTATTTTGTTAACGTGAGTATGTCTTTATACGTTTTATTTAAGAACCCTCTTAATAAAAACTTCTTTTATTTCATCTCTTGTTTTATGATATCTTGTATACAGCTTTTTTATTATTTTATTTCTAGTTGTATCTGTGTATTACATATAATTCTGGATAGACGGTTATCTCGAAATATAGTGCTAAAATAGATATTTTTGTGTAAAAATGGGTAGTAGTGCACTAAAAAGGGAAGAATGCTTAATTTATCTAACAAGAATTATATCACTTCACGATCATTACATATTTCTAAATATTTTATCTAGTATTTAGGGGTAATGTGTAATCAATATAAGTGGAGGTAGTGTCAAATTTGCAATGATCTTTACTTTATAAGTAATAGCTTACTGACTGTACTTTACATGTTTAGTTCAAATAAATTAACCTTTTCCTTCAGAAAAGACCGATTTGGATGATAAAGTCAACTAAGAAAGTGTGATGAATCTTGTACCACCCCACATTCACATAGGTTAACCGGAGTCCTCCTGGCAGATTTAAGGAAGATAACTACCATCAGGAAGTTTCTTTCGATGGTTAAGATGTCGAGGAGCAGCTTACTTTTTTTGTATATCCTGCAGATGTGTTGATCTGGCCAGTTTTTCTTCGATTCTAGTCATAAAATGGGCTGGTATGCGTGGAGTTGATGTTACGAATCTAGACTTTGTTTCTTTCGTTCTCTAGCTACTTATCTTCGGATATTAGGTGGATTGATAGCTACGATATTGTAGAGCTTATGTATGGATGTGAGTGTTAATATAGGTACTCTGAATTTGACTGACTTATTTATAGCTAAATCTACGTATTAAGTATGTGTTGATGTCACCCATACTAGCAAGGTATATTCGGCAGAAGCATAGAGTTCAAGTCTACGTTTTAAGGGTGGAAGAATGTGCTCCCTATTTTTAGCTGACAAGTTTGCGGAGAATTTTATTTTTTTGGTTCTCATTTCATTTTTATAGTAGTATTAGGTTTTCATTTAGTTTTAAACAAAGTTCTGTAAATAATAAAGTGTGATAGAAACTATCTTCAAGGTATTTATAGCAAGTGCAGAGTTTAAGGATTTCTTGACACTATTGGTTCAGGTATATGTTCAGATTTGTGGAAGCGTCTTTGTTAGGAACATTGAAGGAGCATACCTAACTTTTTCCGGGGTGTGGCTTAAAATTGATCCAGATTCTATTTTTATTTTGTTTAAGGTATTATTTAGATTTTTCTCTACTTTAGCAACAAAAGTTTTTGGTTATGCAACAATAGATGTATCGTCTACATAATAAAAGTCCTACTATTTACCGGTATGGGTTGTGTAAATGTTATACAGCGTAGGTGCGATTACGGTACCCCAAAGAAGACCGTTCTTCTACGTAGATTTTGAAAAAATGCCCTCTAATTTAAGGTGTCGTAAGCGGCATTGAGATTGACAAATACGACTCCTCATACCTGATATTTTTCATACCCGTCTTCGCTGTGTTGGGCAAGATTTAGTATTTGTGATGTACACGATCTTCCCTGTCATATATAGCCACTTTTGTCTTTTAATTTGATTTCTTCTTCTATTATCGGTTTATATTAAGGATCATGTGCAGATTTATTTTGTATAGCTGACAAAATAAATAGATATATTGGCCGATAGCTTTTGTGGTCGTTGGAGTTTTTGCCAGGTTAAAGCATAGTGATAACTTTGTCTTTGCTTTGCTTGTCTACAGACTTTAGATATTAGCCATTGTAGTATTTTTGGTCAAAATTTTATAATTAGTTTTGTGCTCAGATCCTCAATCGGGAGCCGTAATATTGTTTATTTTATACGTGGATAGTGGATCCAAGCTCAACATAGTTAAATGGTTTCCGCAGTGACTAGTTTGAGTCCTCTCTTATTTTAAGTTTTTCTTTGCTTCTTTGCCGGCACTTATTATGTAATCTTCTGCGATCAGTTTTATACCAAATACCCTAGGTTTGGCCCTCTATGTGCTTACTGCACTAGAAATACGTCACATTTGTGTTAAGTCTGATAAGCTTATGTCTGATAAGCTTAAGTAAAGTAGAGCGTATGTATAATACCAAGTTAAGTGACAATCATATTATTCATGTTAATGTAAAGTTAATATACTTTTTGCTTATATAATTACTCAATATAGTATTTGCTTTATTTATTACACCTTCCATCAGGCTTATGAATTGTCTTTATCTCTAGATATAGTTTACTTTATCTCTATAGAATAGTTGGTCCTAAAAAGGACCGATTTGACAAAACTCATATTGGACAAGTGATTGTACGCCCGATTGCGGTGGTCTTATTAGTACTTAAATTTTCGTTAAGGCTTCTACATTGAACTCCATAAAAAATGACAAAGTATTTACTTTATATAGCCTCTTTGTAAAAAGTAAATGAGTTTGTAACATCGGTCACAACTCATATATGGATAATAAGGAAACAAACAGGTTAAAATAGGTGTACAAAATGTTAACTACATATATATCGGCGCCATTGTTCAGGAAATGAGTTTATCCCAGAGAACAAAGATTACATTCTTTTACATGGATATTCTAGGTTCTATTTACTTATTTTCATTACTAAAAAGTATATTTATAATAAAGGCCTTAAGCTGTCTTTAGATTCTATGAAATTTTTTTGGCATACACTTTTAGTCATTCAGCCAGACTCAACATGGTACAAATAGTTGTTTAAGTTTATATTAATAAATATACAAAACAAAAGACAGGTAAACAGGGTCACTCTCTTCTCGCCTAGGGGCCCATCAAGGCATTTTTTAAAAAGACGTACAACACTAGGCCCCGGTAAGAAAGGAATTTGACAATTGGGTTAGAAACAAAGGTTACGTTATTAACTAATGCATAATTATTTAGATGGTTATTTTACTATCTTTTAAAAACATAACTAAGGAATCATACACTGCTCTCGAGTCTAGTGATATCCATGAAAATTTAAACCTATGGAAATTGGCAAATTACAAAATACAGACATAATTCTGAATACCAACTTGGGACAAACAGTTTTCCCCTCCTCAACTTATTCAGTTACAACCTATAACGTGTAAACGCATACTTGTTTTATTGTTAGATACAATGAATTTCCATCAAGTAACTTTCAGCAATGTGACAACAAATTGCTATATAACAGTACGAGGCAATATCATCATATTTGCGTTACATTAATATTTATGTGGCAATCAGCTGTAAAAGTCATTGCCGTTTTTCCGATCGTATCATATTTTAGCATAGTCACATAAGAATTCTTTTTAAACAATATACTGTGTCATATTCTTCTGATTTATTTTGTTGACAATTTATTTATGCTTATTTGTTCACCTTTTGTAAAGCAGTCTGTTTAAATATTAGGGATTTATATAATCTTTTTGTTTATATAATTTGTTTATCGATTTTACTATTTTAGATAGAGTTTCATAATTATAGTTTTTTTTTTATTTTTTCTATGGTAATACATATACATACCCAATTCGAAAGGGAGAAAACCAACGAGTTCTAAATTGAACATAGACATTATTCTCCATTTCTTCCTATATGTTATATAGAGATCATCGTCATCGTATAGTCGGAACGCAACAAGATTTTATTACCATTTCTTCCTTTTTGTCTCCTCATTCCTATTGCAAACTCAGCCACATAAATGGCGTTTTAAAAATATATGTCAATATTGCCGAAGTGCCTTTCCTAGGATACTTTTTTTAAGCCTAGTTCGTTTGATTACATGTAATTGATTTGATAGTCCTCAACAGATATATATTGATTGTAGGTAGGATAGCAGGTGTTGATAAATATGATGAGTCAATAAGTAGTCTCATTATTCCTAAATCTGCGCCCTTCATCCGTGGACATCCTAAGGGCATTTTTTCTCTCGAGGCATCCTACCAATTTAACTTGGGAATGCAGTTAATGAGAGAGCCTTTGGATATAAAGCCAGCGCAACTTTGGAGTTGAGATTTAGGTTCTTGTACCTCGTTGCTATCTTTATATATGTGTTTGACCTTGGCATTAGTTTCGTTCGGTATTGGTTAGTACTCGGACCTTTGTAAGTCGGGAAATACCTCTGATGGCTTTTCTAGCAATCCTGATCTAATTAATACGTTCTCGTTACATATCCACACATTAGCACTGGTTCACTGTTTTATATATCCTGATTTTAGAGATTTATAAGTGTTATAAGGGTTCTATATACATCAGTTAGCTACCTGAATTTTCCCTTTTATTTCTTATGTGACAACGTTATCTACGATATCTAAAACGCTGCAATCTTTCAAAATTATATAGCTTTATTGTTACTTTATGCCTTACTCTACATCCTTTCTTTTGTATGTTAAAAAACATTTATTTGATTTTCTCATTAGTGACTATTATACCGTTTTTGCTGCTAGTAGCATTATTTTATAGCATTCTAATATTTAATTTATGGATTATATTCGGATAGCCAATAAATATTCTTTACTTTTTTGGAGAAATAATATTCTAACACACAAAATCCTATTAAATTGCCAAAAACCTCCGTACATATTCTATTCACTTATGAGGGCAGTATAGTCCTGGACTGGCTAATTTTTGGATAATAGGAAACATGAGTGTAGCAGTTTTAATGTTTTCGGGACTGCTACTTGGTATCGGGGAGCAGAAATATCATACCAAGGTATTGCATATAGGAATTGTTGCTTGAACTTTATTATTATTAAACAACACTATATTTCCTAGTAAAATCATTATGACTTTACAGTAAGACAAATTTTCGATGTTGGTTATGAAAACATCATGTACATACCACCGGGTTCCCTATGTCGATCTCCAGAAAAATCTTTGTAATAATGATACGGGAAACAAAAAACCAAGAATGGAAATATGCGCCAAGAAACTCTGTGATATAACAGTCGAATAAAATACAGATTGTCGATTCAAATAGTCAAAAAATTAATGAACAGCTTACTAAAATGAAAATATCGCCTATTTAAGATGTAATTCATTAAAGGCCCAAGGTACAAAGCACTCCTAGCATATGCTAATGACATAGATCTCATAAGAAACTCTCCCGTCCGCAAACATCTTCAATAAAGTAAAGAGAGCACGAAAAATCAACGAAATGAAAACCAAATACAAGCGAATCAACAGAAAAGACCAATTTAATAAATCTAGATAAAATATTAAAGTTAACAACTACAATTTCAAAAATATGGAACACTTTAAATATCTTAGATAAATAATCACTGTTAATAATAATGTCAATAACTAAATACTTTAAGCATAATTCAAATTTTAGACCTATTTTAATACATGGATGCGAATCATTGACATTGACTAAAAAAAATAAGGAAAAAGTACGAATATTTGAAATAAAAATAATAAGACAAATGTTTTAACCTCATTTTCATATCGCTACAAATCCGTATAGAATAAGAACCCATACTGAATAAAGAAAGCTTTTATAACGATATTGTTCAGAAAAATAAATCGCTTAAGGTAGATCGGACACATGCATAGACGCCAATATATCAAACTTATAAAACTGATATGGAAGGAAGTTAGCACAGAAGAAAGAATGCCGCGTAGGCGTCTCAGTAAGCAATGGAGAGAAAACATCCAATTATATCTCAAAATATTAACATTTCATTTGATTACAGATTCGTGGAAAATCGATCAACTTGGAGAAAATTTGTAGTTAGCGAAGACCCACCCAGTGTTGTAGCGCCACGTAATGATGATGATAATGAAAAAGGAGAAATAGTGACAAAAAGTAATAAAAATGGACTAATGGAGCAAACCTGCTTTAAAATCTTGATTGGAGAGGATTAAAATGAAAGTATAAGAAATACAATGAATGGTTGATGGATTCGAGAAACTTGAGACTTGAGAAAAGCACACTGACGTGTGTATCCATATTAAATTCCTTAGATTTTTATACTTTTTTTTTAGACTTTTATACTAATAGGTTTAAAATTGAATGTTTGGTGAAAATAGCTACGCGACTTTAATGCATCAAATATTTTGTTAATTAAAAATCAACATATTGAAATTAGACAGCAAAAAATTTTAATATTAAAGATTAATTTATAAATTATTATAGTCTAATTTTAACTACTTCATAAAATAAATATTACACGCCATAAACTGCATAATTGAAAAATTATAAAGATCTTACAGAAGAGTTTCTTAAACTGTTAGACGATTACGCTACTCGATGTTCATATTAATAGGTTCCAAAATGTACCACATAAAATTTAAAAATCTACTACTAATACAATTATTGGCAACATCGCAGGAGTTAAGAAGTGTACGGGAAAAGTTATATACGGATCCCAAAAATGTTTGATCCTATTACGGAGTCCACTTGATCCGACGTATTGGTCGGAGTCTACATAAAGCGCTACTCAGATAATAATATACACGGCGTATATTCTCCTGGAGTTAGTATAATACCGTTTTAGTACGGAGCCCATATTAACCGCTAGAAGTATATATATATATATATATATATATATATATATATATATATATATTATTTATATATTTATATATATATACATATATATATATATATATATATATATATACATATATATATATATATATATATATATATATATTTATATATATATATATATAATGTATATATATATATATATATATATATATACATATATATCATTATTAGGTCATAAAGTTTCTTGAACGATATATTAAGCCATATAAAAAATACTATGTCTTGATAATAAATTAAAATAGAACAAAAGACAGACCAGACAGATCTGTTAATATTCGTCATATTTAAGATATAATTTTATTAGATTTTCTTTTGGTGTATTCTATTTTATTCTATTTAATACTATTTTATTCTATTCTATTTTATTTTAATTTGCTTTAATTTTATTTTACTTTACTCTATTTTTTCTACTTGATTATACTTTATTCTATTTTAGTTTATTTTATTCTAGTTTATTTCAGTTTATTCAATTTTATTTTATTTTATTCAAATTTTTTTTAATTCAAATGTTTTTATTATTTTATTATATTTTAATTGTATATAATTTTATTTTATTCTATTTTATTTTATTTGATGCTTTTTTATTTTACTTCATCTTATTTTAAATTTATTATAACTTTAATTTAATTAATTTTAATTTTATTTTATTTTAATTTGTTTCATGGTATTATATTATATTTTTCTCTATTTTATTCCATTTTGTTTTAATTTGTTTTATATTATTTTATTTTAATTTTTTTTTATATTTCTTTTATTTCATTTTATTTTATTTTACTCTGTTTTATTCTAATTTATTATATTTCAGTTTTATTGTATTTTATGCTTTTTATTCTGATTATCCTATTTTCTTCTATATTGCTCTATTTTTTATTTTATTACATTTTAATTTTATTAAATATAATTTTATTTTGTTTTTATTTTATCCGATTTTATTTTACTTCGTTCCATTTCATTCTTATATATTTTACTTTATTCTATTCTACTGTATTCCATTTTATTTTATTTTGTTTTACTAGGTTTTTACTTATTGCTGACCTTAATTAAAACATACCTAACAATATATATCTTGTCAAGTTTCCCTTTAAGAAAACGTAACATTTCAAGGTTGTCGTTGGTGATCGTTCAGCTATTTGCGTTGAGTTTTCTTTCGTAAAATAAAGTCTTTGTCCATTCACCAGATGAACAGATGAAATTAACTACAGTGGAATGCCGTTTGTGTATGGAAGATGAAGAGATTTTAAAAATCGCCTCATTGACATATCTTCCTATTTGATATGTTAAAACTTCATCGTTATTATTTGAAGTGGCAATACCAAATACTTACAGCTTTGTTTTTATGGCAATTTACCAATACTGATATTTATTTTGTTAATAATAGCTTCCTGTTACTGATAGTATGGCGCCATCCACTGGTTATATTGCGAATATTTGAAAAATGTCTCTTACACAAACCTTCTTCTACCTATAACAAAAACAACAAAAAAAAAAGAAATATTTAATTTGGTGCAGTCTTTCTGAAATGAAGCCCGTAAAAACATTTCGGCGATTCATTTTTATTAATATAGATAAGTTTATTGGTAGTTTGTCACTAGACATTATGATTAGTTGATTTATTTAATTCTTAATAAAAAAATACTCATTATGATTTACTCCACAGTTTTAGTACAATATTAGGTACTTACCAACGATTAAATATACCTAACTTCTAAGGAATATATCTTTTTATTAAAATATAATATTAGATAAAACTTAAAAAATATTACGTGCAGAAGTGTACAAAATTGTTTTTCTTTAAAAATAGGTCTCAAACTCTTAAATCGATAACAAATGAAAAACTTGTTTATCGCTCTGCAAGAAGAAAATATTATTGATTTGACGAGACTAAGGTTAAGGAGAGATCTTCGTTAACACAAGAAGTCTATCTGCAGTATACAAGAAATTGTAATGATAAGACTACCAAACAGAATTGAAATACTATTATAAAATTAACCTCAATCAACTATGAAAGCTTATCATCTATACTTTACCTAGCTCAGTCTCTTAAGTGTGAATCCGTCTTGTCTTAAACTATGAATTAAACAATGAAAATTTCCTTGGTAATAAATAAAACAATGTATTAACTAATTAAATTTTTTCGGCATAAAACAAAATATTTAATTTGCAAAAACAACCCTGCCTAAAGCTTTAAAATAAATAAATTTAAAACTGATACTTATGGCATATATTTGGTTGCTTGCTCCTATTAAGATGTTGCCTCCAGATTATGTGGCCGCCTCCAGAGCATTTGAATAGGTCTTACAGGTATCTGCCATTGTTTAGTTTTCCGTTATTTCATAAATCATTCAAACTATTCCATAAAACAATTTATAAAATATTCCAGAAATTATTCAATAAACTAGAATATAACATCAGTATTAGCGAGACATCAAAGGGGGTTATCTTCCTTGTCAATTATTTTACAAAATCACAATTAAACAAATAGCAGATGGCAAGGATAAAGTGAAATGGAATTGTTATTAAACTTAATTAAGTTTTGTAAGATTCCTACATGCATAAAATTAAAAACATGGTTTTGAAAGAAGTGAGGTTATGAATATTGAAAATGCTATAAGAATTATAAAATATAGATTACAATGAAAGTACTCACCCCAAGAGATTTCTGTAGATGATAAAATGAACCTTATAATAATTTTTACTTTCTTTGATAAATTTCAATTACAGACAAAAAAGAATATTCCCAATACGTTAGAAAAGCTGATTGTTAAGATGTTAAGAAATTGGGGAGTGACTACAATGAAGTACAGCACAGAATTCTGTGAGAACAGAATATTTAGTCTACCGGACAGAAAGAGAGAGAGAGAGATAGCAAATATTTATTCTATCGGGCAGAAAGAGAGAGAAGAGAGAAGCTATTTTTTTTAAGAAAAAATAGTAAAAAAGAAACTGAAGGATAAGGAATTAACGAATTAATAAAGAAATTAAAATAAAATAATTATTTAAATATAAATTAATAAAGATGTCACGTTTATAAGCTTACAAAATAATAATGTGTTCAGCATGCCGTTGTGAAAAGTTTATAGAACACATTGTGAACAGTATTATAATGTGTAGGAAAGCAACACCGTCGAATTGTAGTTAGTCTTAATAGCTATACTTTTCTCTGTAAAATATATCTGTTATTGTTTATATTAAAGAAAATAAATGATTGTTACGAGGACATGAATTTCACCTACTCCAACAAGTTGTTTGGAAATAATCTTAAAAGTGTTTAAGCCACTATCTCTGTCATTGAGTTGATTAATTAACTAATATACTTTATATAACTTATCCCTGCTGTATTGTTAACTAAACTGCAAAATTGCGCGTCCACATTTTCATCGTTTTTTCCATTTCAGTGTCAGTTGAAAAAAAAACCGACGAACACCTCGAACTTTCTGAATTTGTAGCATTTGCAAATTCATTGATTCTTTGGTGTATATTGAAATCCCCTCGTATATGTAATATATTAAAATCTCCTCATATATGTTTGAAAAATCGAAGAGTATTTTTAATGTATCTCTGTTCCTATCGTAAAAGTTAAAATACCCGAAATATATTTCAATTCCTTCTTAGATCGGCTCGATTTATTATAAATAATTTTAGAGTTGTTTATTATTTTACAGATGTGTACTTTCTCGGCATTTTCTTTTAATGTTTTATTCGAAGTCGCTTTGCAATTTTTGTGCGTCAGAGAAATAGAATCTTCTGCGTTTTAAATAAATATCCCCGTCAAGTTGTTTGGTTATTTCAAGTTATGTGAATAAATTTTAAAGATAATTTCGTCATTCTCACTTGGGTCGCTGTAGGCTTAGGTGTGGATCCAAATTCATCCGTCAAATTTGTAGTTTTCTGTTTTTGTCCCTTTTTATGGAAATGAGAAGGAGGTTAAAAAAGTATTTAAGAGATTTGTATCGCCTGCAGCAATTCTGATGTTCCAGTTTGTTTCCAGTTGAAGTGCTTCTTCAATCTCGCTGTTCCTACTTTGTTCCTAAAGCAGTTTATTTAGTTCCAGTTATAGTTCCAGAATTTTAGTGTAAAGCTCAGTGCAATCCAGGTAACTTTTTATGTATAAAAATTTCAAAGTAAACTTGACATTTTTTAATAATATAATTGCTTTCATTAAAATTTAAAAAAAAATGTAATATTTAATATTGTAAATTTTAGTTTTTGACTATAGCTGTCAATTTGTTTGTTCAGTTTTTTTAAATTCGTTGTTAACTTGTTACAGCTCGTTTTATTATTTTTTGACTTCACTTTGTTTTATTTTTAAAGAAGGTTAACCTCCATACAATTTGGTAAGTTTTGTAGCAACAGAGTTTGTAAACGGCTAGGACACATGTAAGTTTTTTTGTTATTCTTGTTCTCTGTAACTATTAATCTATATACTAATTTGTGTCATTATTTTTATAACTGTTTGTGGTAAGACACAATAAATGTTAAATTTTTTTTAACGTTTTGTTTATTTTTTAACTAACCTTTTTTTGAGTTTCATTTGAGAAAGATATGCCTTGCATTTCTAATAATTATTTCCCTTGTTACAACTAGCTGTTGTAATGGTTATAATTAGGTACCTCAAAGTGGCATCCTTTTTAAATTGCTAGATGTGTTTCCTGTTTCCTTTCTGCCTTTTGTTTTGTTTGTCCCAAGAGATTCATGTAAGTACACTTTTGTTTCATTTTTTTGTAGTTGCCCAATTCAACCCCCTTGTCAATTACTTATCCACGACCCCAGCTCTCCTAACAAACCCTGAGTGCCGTTCGCATATGTTTCGATTATTTTGCTTGCCCCATCTTGCCCCAATAATTTCTGTCCCCAATTTTCTACCCCCATAATCTTACCCTATGGTAGGCAAAATATTTTCGTTACAAATTCGGTCTCGCCTTCAAGCTAAAAACCGATTTAATGAGAGACCTCCTTTTAGACAATGCCATTGAACTTAATTTAGAATATGGGTCTGGTGCAGGGTTTCGGAATTTCTTTCGTATGTCGAGTACTGTATTTTATATTTTAAAAATGATTGGTCCAAAAATTTGAAAATCTGTAAGTGTCAAATTTGTCTTGTAAGCAAATTTTATTACTTAGAATTAAGAAGATACATTTATTAAAAAATACTTTTATGCCAGGCTCCCCTAATAGCTTCGAAGAGATAGATTTAATATTAAATAATTTAAAAGCATCACCTATAAATATAGATAATTTTGAAAATAATTTAAGAATATGATCTATAACTATAGACAATTTTGCAACTATGGTAGTTCCACAATTTAAGTTAAAAAATGTATGCATTCTTCCAAATTTTGACGGAAATCCGAATGAACTACATAATTTTATTAAAGTTTCAACAATACTTTTTAACCATTATTATGATAGACTTAATCCAGCTAATATACAAAATAAATTTTTGCTTCACGATACTTTAAGTAAATTAACAGGTAGAGCAAAAGAAGTAATATCTGTATATGTATATGAAACTTGGGATGAAATAAAAAATGCAATAATTCAAAATTTTGTAGATCAGAGAGATGAAAACTCGCTTACAAGGGACCTAGTAAATTTGAGACAAAGTTCAACGGAATCTATCATACATTTTTACAAAAAAATAATGGGACTTTTAAGATGTAATAACAACTACATAGAACTACATACTGCAAATGCTGATATATAAAAAAGGAAACAAAAATTTTTCCGTTAACAAGATCTCACAACATTTCTAGCAGGAATACGAGAACCAATGGGTTCGATTATTATAGCAATGAAACCAATAAATTTCACAACAGCAATATAATATGTGCAAAAAGAAAATAATGTACAATATCAAAAAAAAAATCAGATAACGTAATCCACAACATCAGGAAGAAACGAAAATCACCAAGTACGTGGACCGCAAAGACCACCTCATTAAGTACCAATCCAAAAACCATTCTATCAACAGCCAAATTTTGCACCTCCACAATGGCAGGAACCGGTTATACAATTCTACCCACAAAACCAGTTCTAACAGCCAAACGTTAACCAATTTAGACAAAATTCAAACCTTCCAGCATTCAGATCCTAGAACCAGTCAAATAAATTTATGGGCACCCAAACCGGGACAATCACAGCAGCGTAGAAGGACACCTATGAGCAATATCATGTTCCACAAACAAGGGGCGCCAAAACTTCACACCAAATTACCGACCACAGCCAAAGTTTGCCGTCGAAGAATTATACAATATACAATGTCAAGCAGCTAGGGAAAAAGATAATGCCAACTACCAGTACTATGAACCTAAACACGAAAATTTATAAGATGCTCACGACTATCAATAGAGTACGAATAAGACGTACATTTTTCAGAAGACTCAGGCGAAGCAGCCGAAACCTAATAGAACTCCATTTATTTTCAGATAAAAAGAAGCTTCCCTATATCGAAATTTCTAAGCTTACTTCACGGTTTCTTATCGATTCTTAACACGTTGTTACATCGATTTTTCAAAATTATTCATAAAAATATTGTGCCGAAATTCCTTCATATTCAGAATTTAATTCTGGCTTTTGACGGTCCTATTGGCCTCGACAATTTAAACATCTTTAAAGCCCAATTACCTACTCCACTTACCTTAAATTTTCCTAAATTACTTCTATTTACAAAAAACTCTACAATCCCTATTTAATATTATGAAACAAATAAAACACAATTTTATTTCATTTACTTGGAACCAAATTCCATTAGCCAAGTCAAAGTTCTAGTAAAAGAAAACAAGGGAATTATCATTATTCCCAGACAAATGAAGCAAGGCGTCGTAGTACGAGAATCCCTTATTAACGCCAAAAATCATCTCGCTTGGACCGAAATTGCCAACTTTCAGAACAACACGTCAGAACCTATCTTTCCCTTACGGAACCAGTTGATACTAAGGAAATATACATTGAGATTTTCATATATATTCTATGGAAACAACCTGTGGAGCAGAATACAGCCAAGATATCGACGTCTTGCTTCAAACCTTTTTTTTTCGTCTTTATAGAGGGGGGTATATCTTCAAAAGACATCTCAGTCCAGGACGCCGCCTGACTGACCTTAGTGCAGGATTCGTTCTTCGTACTCCCGGCGATAGTTCCAGAGGTACTTTGAAATGCCCTCTCGTCGCCGAGTCTACGCCGAACGCCTACCTGCTAAACCAGACCCTCCTCTGTCATCCAGCGATCCGGAAGCGAAATGGCCGCTGTAAGGCCGGCATCACTTCCGAAGCACTACCTTTATTCATTCATTTTCCATTTATACACATCCACACTCCTATTTCGGCATCATTCTCAGAAGGGCATTTTCTCCTTCCCCACAGTCAAACTCACGCATTCTAACTCAAAAAGTGTGACCCACTGTTCTAACTTCACCTTTCAGCATCATTCACTCTACCTTTGCCGTTGGTCCTGCTGTCTTTCTTCCTCTTCCTTTTTTTTGATCACTGCACGGATATAACTGTGTATGTTAATCCAACCTAATTTATTTTCAATCATTCTCTCAATCATTTCTCTCACTGTAACAAAATTCACACCTGTCTCTCTCTCCATTCTGTTCCTTTCCACTATCCATCTGCTGCAATCTAACATCGTATGTGTCACAGTGTCCGAGTATCCACAATATAGGCATTCATCTATATCAGCCTTACCGATCCTATAAAGGTAGGCCCTAAAACACCCGTGTCCTGTGAGCACCTGCGTCAGGAAATAATCCAATCGCCTGTGGTCACAGTCCACCCAAACTCTTATGTTAGGGATCAGCATTTTCGTCCACTGTGCCACATCCTCCGTATTGTTCCATTCTTCTTGCCATCTTTCAACTGACCTTTCCCTTACCTGTCTTCTCTCAGCCACAGTAAGGTTTGGGCCTCTTCTCTCATAAAGCTCTTTTCTTTCCACCGCCAAAATATGCAACGGAACACATCCAGTGATGGTCCATAAGGCTGCCGCAGACACAGTCCTGTAGGCGCATGCCACTCGCAACAGACTTGTTCTGTCTACTCGTTTCATAAGACTCCTATAGGCCGTTATCTCTACCGCCTCGCTCCAGACTGGTGCTGCTTAGAGAACGATAGACTGTACAACACCGTGTAAGGCCCTCCTCCTTTCGGATTTGGGTCCTCCAATGTTCGGCATTACTCTCCCCAACGCAGCCGCACTATTCGCAGCCTTTCGGACCACCTCCCGAACGTGTTCCCCCATTTTCCATTCTGGTGCAATGTCACTCCTAGATACTTTACTTGTCTCTTGGGTGTTAGACATACTCCCGCACATTTCAATTCAACACCTTGCCTGTTCCTTGTCCCCTTCAGAATAATAGCTTCGGTTTTCTCTGTCGCAAGTTTTAGTCCGTGCTGCGTCATCCATTTGTTTACGACGCCACCTGCGTTCCGAACCCGGTATTTGAGATCTGGCTCATCCCGGGCTGCTACCAGTACAGCGAGGTCATCCGCGAATGCGAAGGGGGTTGTACCCTCTCCGTATTCACAGTGCATAACCCCGTCATATGCCAGATTCCATAGCGTCGGGCCCAAGACAGATCCCTGGGGTACCCCGGCCGTCACGTCCACGATCGTGCCCTTTTCCATCATAATCCTTCTCTCGGACAGATACTCCGCCATAATATTCATCAGGTAACCAGGACATTCTCGCTCCTCCATTGCCTTCATTACCTCGTTCCACTGCAGCGTATTGAATGCATTCTTAACATCAAACAACAGCAGGGTCGCCCAGCGATGTTCATTCCCTCTGTTGTGCAATGTTTCGAGTACACTCATGATTGCATCAATCGTGCTTTTCCCTTTACAAAAGCCAAATTGCCTCCGAGATAAACCACCTGACCTCTCAATCATGTCGTCTATGCGTACTCGCAGCATCCTTTCATAGAGCTTACTGATGCATGGAAGAAGACAGATGGGGCGATACTTTTCCCTAGCTTTGGGAAGCAGTATTAACCTCGATGTCCTCCAAGGCTCAGGAAAGGTTTGTGCCTCCAGCAATGTATTCATGTGTTCCATAAGCCACGCAGGCTCCACCCGTCCTAGACCCTTTACCGCCTCAGGTGGTATCTGATCCAGTCCGGGGGACCTACGAGTCTTGAGTGAACCCAATGCCTCGACAAGTTCATCCATGGTAAAGGGTACAGCCCGCTCAGCTCCTTCATCCCTCCATACACCATGACATCTGCCGTCAGGAAAGAGCTCTCTTGTTACCTCAAGCTTCTTGTCGATAGGCATTTCATAAGGGGGATACGCATGGAATGTCTTGCTTCAAACCTAACATCTTAACCAAGAAGAAGAGGAACAAGTTCGCCACCTATGCCAAAAATTCTGATATATTTTACCAACCAGACACTCCTAACCAACGAAGTTAAACACTATATCAAAACCAAAGATAAAGAGCCAGTATATACGAAATCATACCGGTGTCCATATGTATAAAACGAAGAAGTAAAGAAACAAATATTTTCAATGTTAGACCAAGGCATCATTAGACTGAGCCATTCACCATGGTCGTCACCCCTATGGATCGTTCCAAAAAAAAAAACAAATTCCTCCTGTAAAATAAAGTGAACAACGAGAAAACAATAAAAGACCGATATAAGATTCCTCATATTACCGATATCCTCGACAAATTGGGACGATGTCAGTATTTTACCGCCCTCAACTTAGCGAGCGGATTTCATCAAATTGAGATGGCTAAAGAAGACATTCCAAAAACAGTATTTAAGGTGGAAAATGGATACTATGAATATGTAAGAATGCCATTTGGACTTAAGAATGCTCCGTCTACGTTCCAACGCATGATGGGCAACGTATTAAAAGGACTCCAAGTGGAGATCTGTCTCGTCTACATGTCACGAGACAAAATACCCAATTCCGAAAACAGCAGAAGAAATAAGAGGATTTCTTCGACTCCTGGAATATTACAGGAAGTTTATTCGAGATTTTGCAAACTTGCAAAACCTCTAACAAAATGCTTGAAAAAGGATGCTAAAAAACACATGCAAAAAAATTGTTATTGAACAATCCGTTATTGCAATACCCGGATTTTTCCAAACCATTTAATCTCACAACAGATGCCAGCAAATACGCTAATGAAGCAGTAGCCTCCCAAGGACCAAATGGCAGTGATAAATAAAAAGCAACTACTCAACAATAGAAATGAAAATGTTAGCAATAGTGTGAGCAATTAAGTATTGCCGACCCTACTTATTTAAAAGAAAATTTAAATACTTTCAGATCACCGCCCCTTACCTATTTTCCTTAAAGGAACCGAACTCCAATTAGTACGTTGGAGACTAAAATTAGAAGAATTTGAATACGAGGTAATTTACAATACAGGCAATGTCAACACCAACTCAGATGCATTGTCTGGAATTGAAATAAACACAAAAAAAATTAAGGACATTGATTCACAAATTAAGGAAGTTTAGTAGAAGAAGAAGGATTAGAAGGAAGTAGCCGATTTTATCCTCAATCCAACGGGATAATTGGGAGATTTCATTCTACACTAATTGAAGATCTTTGAATCCTAAGAAACACTTAAGCAAAATTATCGATAAAAGAACAAGTGGTATACTCTATAATTGGTTACAATAATTTCATGCATTCAGCAACCAAGTTAAAACCTATTGATTTTCTAAACGGACACATCGATGCAAAGGATCCATTTGACGTTGACATAGAGAAAATAATACTAAATAATTATGTACAAAATCATAGAAAGATAACTAAAGAACTATACAAGAAAGTTAACCGGCATATACAAGAAAACAAAGAAAAAGTAATCGAAAAGAGAAACAAATCAAGACAAGTCCCCATTACGTAGAAACCAAGCACAAAAATTTATACCCTAAAAACAGTCACTAGAAACAAGTCACTTCTGCGATATTCTCGAAAACTTATAAAGTAACGAAGTGACTGTTAATACATCAAAAGCCACAATTCATAAGAAAAATATAAAACATCAATCTAAGTCAAAAACTAATTCTGAACCTTCCCCACAGGATTACCCTGACGATGCGATGGTAGAAGAAGTGAAGATCAACGACCTAAAGGACAACCCAGGAATAATTACCTTTAACCTGGGACGGACAAGCAAAGATTCACACTATAATAGTACCCACGATTTTATACGCTTTACATATATACACTATACATTTTTTATACACAGAAAAATACAACAATGCCTACCAACCCTACAGACAAATCAAGAAAACTCTTAATAATCACCTTAGAATGAATAAAAAAAAACATAAAAGAGTTTAACGAAACTATCACATTACTAACACACAACGAAATAATAACTGAAGAAGTAAATATCAACGCGAACCTCAATAAATTTATTTTTGACTTTAACCATTATTTACAAGCAAGGAATGTTCTGGACCAATTAAATTTAACTGTTCAAATTATTCTTTAGCTGATAAGTGACCTAGAAGAAGCCATTACATTTTCTCGTTTAAATACTCTCAACAACAGTGTGATCAAGAAACAAGAATTAAAATGGGTCATCAATAAAATGTTAGAACATCATAAGGCAGACCAGATTGTGTACATCACAAACGAAAACATTATAAAATACTACGAGATCATTAAAGTAGATGCCTATTATTCAAACCATATTATTATATTTATTCTCCATTTTCCAGTCCTACGCCCTTACTCCTACTTACTTATTATCATTTATTTCCTATACCTACCGTAATTTCTACTACGATTATCCCTTCTGAACCATACCTCCTTATAAATAAAAATCCTTTTAATATTTGGAAGAACCCTGTGCCCGAATCGACACTTTGCAAAGAAGGAACCATACTAGAAGCAACGAAAATCGAAGACTGTATCAAGCAATTTTTACAGTTAAGTACCAAAGAAGCTTCTTGCCAATACACTCCTCTACAAACTCGAGAGATCATCATCCAAAGACTGTCAGAAGCCCATTGTATTGGAATAGAACCAACAAAATTACAACTCGAAGCTCTACAACAAAAATTTTGGGCATAAAAGGAACTTATCTCACTAATCTTTCGCCAAGATGTAAATTTAAAACCCCAACCCAGAGTTATATGAATTCAAGAACAACCATTCCAGAGGAACCTTTAATGCTTCCCAAAATTAGGACCATAGATATTCAAATATCAACAAAATTCAAATCATTGAGGATATATTACATCCCCTTAGACAAACTACATAAACTATCCAAGGAAGAAGAAGACCTAGAGACAATTAACCCAAAATCGTGGAACCATAGCCATAACCATTTTTGGATGACTCCTATATGTATCTTTATTACAATAATCTGACTTTAAATATGTTGCAGATATAAAACGAGTAATACAGTAACAAATTCTAGAAACGAAACTTCAAAAGAAGCTAATGCAAAAGTTTTGTTTTTCCCTCACAAAACTTTTTCAGGGGATGGTAGTTATACTACAACGACCGCTAGAATCCAGTATATTTTACCACCCGAATTTAATAACAAGTTATCGCATATCGGCACCGAATATTTCGGAGCCTTGCCAACACCAATTGCGACTTACTAAAATAGATAATTCAGCAAGTGTAATGATTATAAATAAAGCATTGTAAAACCACCTTTTTAGTCTGACATTAATGTAATAATAATCTGTTATATTTGTATTTGAAGTTTGAATAATAGATTTTGAGTTTTAATTAAAATCTTTTTTTTTATTTATTTATTTACGCTGTAACCACAAGGGTTATTAGCGACCTAAAAAATATAATACAGGTAGAGTTAGAAAAAATTACAATAATTGATACAGTCCTGAGTCTTTAAGATAACTTATTGTGTTTTTAATGTTCATGTTTTCTCCTAAGGCTTCCTTTATATTATTTGGGATAGTGTGCTTCTTTCTTGCTGCTTCATATTATGTTTTGCACTGGCTTAGTATATGCTTCACGGAGAGTGTTACTTGACAATTTTCACACATTGGCGGTATAGATTGCGTAAAGAGGTGTTTATGTGTAAAGTTACTGTGTCCTAGTTGCAAACGTGTTGTTCTCACTTGGTCGTGTCTATTCGCTGTGGGTTGGAGCCACGGTTTCACTAATTGTTTGATTTCCTTGAGTTTATTTTGCGATGCACTCCACTTATTTTGCCACGCACTTAACACTTTATATTTTTTTTTCTGACTTGAAGTCATCTGAAGAAACCTCATTAATAAGAATGAAGTCCTGGCTGAAGGATTCTAAGCGGGCTAGTTCATCTGCTTCTTCATTTCCTTGTATACCTGAATGTGATGGAACGAACATGAAGTCAACAGTGATCTTATTAGTATTTAGAATTTCTTTTTCTGATTGGATATGTGAGGCAATTGGATTATTGGTATATAAACGTTTGATAGTGTGAAGTGAGCTTAGTGAATCGGTTATTATGAGAGACGGGGACTGTTTCGACTCTTTTATGTGGATAAGTGCTTGTAATATTGCAAACAACTCTGCAGTGTATGACGAAGTAATGGGATTAAATTTAAATTTAAAGGATGTATTAAGTGTGAGGATGGCTGCACCAACATCGTCTGAAGATTTGGATGCGTCAGTGTATATCTTATAGTGATTTTTATAAGTTTCCATTTCTATTAAGAATGATTGTTTAATTAGGTCTGTTATAGTCTCACTTTTTTTATATATACTAAGGTTAGTATTAATCTTGGGAATCGGTATTAACCAAGGTGGAGAAGTTATGAAATTTGTTGGGAGCATTTCAGGAAATTTAAGATGTAGGTCATAAAGGTTTCTTCTAACTCTTTCGTAAAATGATGGATCTAGTCTTGTTGTAGAGAAAATGTCTTATAATCGATCTATGTACGTATTGGTATAAGTAGGGTGTTATTTATTACTAGCTATTTTAGAAGCATATGAGAGAGAAAGGTATTTGCATCGTAAACTTAGGGGTGGTTCTCCTGTTAAGCACTGTAAACTTTCAACTGGTGTCATTCGAAGCGCACCTGTAGCTATTCGTAGAGCTGTGTTTTGAACAGTTTCTAAGGTTTTCAATACTGATACTTTGCTTGATGAATAAACTATCGCACCATAGTCAAGTTTGGATCTAACTAAAGATTTATATACATATAATAGTATATTTTGATCTGCTCCCCAGTTTTAGATGTAAATAGTTTTCATAAAATTGAATCCTGCTTGGCATGATTTTTTAAGTTCTTCTGTATGTTTTTTCCAAGAGAGCTTTTGGTCGAAAAGCATATCTAAAAATCTGATATTATTTGTGAAACTGAGGGTTTGATGATATAGCTTCAGATGTGGAGTTAGAGTGTTATGTTTTCTTGTGAATAAAATACATTTAGTTTTTGTCGGTGAAAATTGTAATCCGATAGTCCTAGACCATGATTCTAACTGATTAATTGTTTGTTGTAAATGTTTTTGAATAGATGTAGAGTTTTTTCCTTTGGCAAGTAAAACTCAGCGTATAATCTTTCTTTAACAATCGGTGAGTGTTGTTAAAGTATGTCGTTTATGGCTATTAGAAAAAGGGTTGAGCTAATAACTCATCCTTGTGGTACTCCGTCTGAGTTAACGTTGTCTGATCGAACTTCGAAGCTGCGAGATTGAAGAAAATTTTAAATAAATTTTAACATATTGCCTCTGATATTCCAAATTATGTAATTTTGATATGATATTGAATCGCCAGACAGTATCATAAGCTTTATTAATATCAAAAAAGACTGTGATACAATCTTCTTCTTCTTAAGGTTCCATCTTCTAACGAAGGTTGGATATCAACATGGCAATTCTTACTTTACTTACAGCAGCTCTAAATAGTTGGCTAGAGCTCAGACTAAACCATTCCCTTAGATTTCGTAGCCAGGAGGTTCGTCTTCTTCCTACATCTCTTTTACCTTTTATTTTGCCCTCTATAATCAAACGTAGTAGCCCATAACGAGGACCTCTTAATATATGACCGAAATATTCAAGTTTCCGCCTCTTAATTGTCTGTACAATTTCTTCCCTCTTGCTTGCTTATTTCGAAATGGTTCATGTATTCCTGACTCTAAGTCTATTAGGTTATCTATAGTGGATCGATTTTGCCTAAATGAGCTTTGTTGTGGAATAATTATTGTTATATATATTATATTTATTGTTATATCTTATTGTTATAAATACCATATCAGCCTTTTGTTTACCATTTTCTCTAACACTTTACATATAATATTGGTGAAAGATATTGGTCGATATAACTTAGGTGATGTCCGGATTTTCTCAGGTTTAAGAAGTGGTAGTATTATTGCTTCAGACCAAGTGGATGGGAAAACCTGGTTACTCCAGATAAAATTATAAAGGTCCAGTAATAAATTTTTCCCATTGTCTGGTAGATGTAGTAGAAATTCTAAGGGGATACCGTCTGGTCCCGGCCTTGAATTTTTGGAAGAGTTTAAGGCTTCAGCAAGTTCTATGAAGGAAAAAGGAACGTTAAGGTTGTAAATCTCATGTCCGTCGAATCCCAATACGTTTTTTTCTACGTTGTTTTTATGTCTTTTTTAGAGTGTATCTTGCCTCAACTCTTCGTTTTTTGTAGTCCGTTATGTTTTCGTCTGTTTTATGATCCTTTAGTCTATTAAAAGCTTTCTTATACACTATTGTAACTTGGCTGCATTCAGGTGTCTACCACGGAAGAGGTTTATGTTTCTTTAAAATTTTTATTTTTCTTACATATACTTCATCTAATTTAGATAACGACTTACGTCATTATCTACGTCAGAGATCGAAGTTGACATAGTTGCCAAAGTATAAAAAAATCCTGAATCCATTTTAAATTAAATAAATAGGTCACATAATTATTGCAAAAGTGGATTATACAACAAAACAAATTAATATTTAATGTAAATAAATATAAACAAAGCAAAAGTTAAAAAATAATCTTGTTAAAAACAATTTGAGCCGCTTGTATGCGTTGTATAAAGATGTAAAATGGAATACTTAAACAAAAACAACACTTTTTTCATTACTTATTTACTTTGAAATGTTTTGTTACAACTAAATTTTCAAATGCTTTTTTCTTCAGATCTATTTAAATTTCGGTTTTCTGATCGATAGTGATTAGATAGAGATCGATTATTCGATTTCGTTTCCATCCAAACTTCTAAACATGCGCGTTTGGTAGTTTTGGACGTGGTTTTAGCACAACCCCATCACAACCCGCATAGATAAAGAAGATATATTATCGACAACCCGTCCCGGCCGTCCCTCAGCACAGTGTTTGTTGTATTTGTCCTACCACATGTACTGTAAGAATTTGGAAATATTGTCTAAAGAGTAAATGCGGCCCTTAGGTTATAAACATTCATTGTCTACGATTGTATGATTTGTTGTTCCTGCATTTGTGAGGTAAGGAATATGAAATTTTGTAATAGTTTTTGAGTTTATTTTTTCGATCTAGGCATATTATAATGGCTAGTAAACATCTGTTGAAGATATCCAGTATTATAAGTTTTTCAATAATGACAATAAAATTATAAGGAACAGTGAAAATGCCCATTAATCAAATCCAATTAAAGAAAATGTTAGGTGATGTTAGGTAAAAAGACATTGCTTTACTGATCATTACAGGAGAATTATTTGCAAGTATGCAACACGCTATTCACCATTAACAACATGCAGATTGAAAATGTGGAAAACTTTACGTATCTTGGAAGTGTCATAACAGAAAGCGGAGGTACAGAAGACGATATTCGTATGAGGATACGAAAAGCGCAACAAGCTTTCAGCATGCTCAACCCTGTTTGGAGGTCTGGAGACTACACTACGAGGACAAAGATCCGCATATTCCAGTCAAATGTCATGTCTGTACTACTTTACGGATGTGAAACCTGGAAAGCGACAAAAATCCTTACAGACAAACTGCAGGTCTTTGTTAATAAATGTCTACGAAGAATTGTTCGTATTTTCTGGCCTAACATCATCAGAAACGAAGATTTACTACACCTGACCAAACAAAAGAGGGTAGTAAATGAAATAAAGTCCAGAAAGTGGGGTTGGATCGGTCACACACTCCGAAAAAATAACTCCAGTATTGCAAAGACTGCCCTAGAGTGGAATCCCCAACGAAAACGAAAAAAAGGTCGCCCAGTACAAACTTGGAGAAGATCCATCATGGACGAGATAAGAAAACAAGGAAAGTCTTGGAATGAGGTGAAGGCCTTAGCGCAAAATAGAACCCGATGGCGCGTTTTCACTGAAGCTCTATGCTCCACTTAGGAGTTCAAGAACCTTATATATATATATATATATATATATATTATATATATATATATATATATATATATATATATATATATTATATATATATATATATATATATATATATTGTTATGATTTTGTATTTTTGATTTTAATTTATTTACTTGAAAACAATCACAAAAATATACTTTCTCGTTATCAATGTCCTAAAAAATAAACTTCTGATATTTCTTATGTTCAGTGAGTTCAAAGTTTTCTAGTTGTATTTATCGGGATAGGAAAAACAAAGGATAATAATAAAAAGTATAATACATAAAATACAGATATTTTTTATTTTATAAAAAAAAACAATTATTAAATTTGCCGTTATCTTTTCAATCAGCGAATATGCATGTAATGAAATTAATACAAAAAGAAATTTTAATTCTTATTTTCTTCTTGAGACAAAACAATTTGAAACTAATTTAAATTTGGATACCTTTATAAACTTTTATCTTCCTTATATTTAAAAAATCTATTTTATTATGGAAACAAAACTTTAAAACATTTGATAAATGTAAAAAGGTCTAATCATGCTTTAAACTGGTAACAACAATGAGGTAAACAAATCGCATTTAAGATTTACACACCTTTCAACTTGAAAAAGGAAAATATCTGACCTTTCTTCCCGGGATTGTTTTAGGACCACACAAAGAATTGTCCACCTTCCACAGCAATGTGTTCTTCCACCTTGCGCCTCGGCTTCTTGTTTCAGTATCTGCTCCTTCAGCCAATTTAACTGACTTAATTTAACCTCCTGACTCAATTCTCCAACACTTAACACACGAAAATCACTTCTTCAAACATTCATATAACTTCTTCGTGACCCAAGGATCTCTTTTCTCACCTGGTGCCACAACTATTTAACACGTATTCCAGAAACTGCACACTTTAGATTCAAGGATTTCTTTACATCGACTTGCAATCTACTTCTTCCACAATTCTGCTAACAAGACTGGTAACTTTATCCACTTAACAATGCCGGCCTCCAACTCACGAACACACCGCCTGTCGAGACGCAACCTTTCTTTTCGATCATTCAAACATCACTGTCTTCTCGAACCAACAAAAACTCTATCAACCCTCGGTCTGTCGATTTCCCCTTCCAAAAAAAAAGTCTCATCACAAAATCCAAACTTGTTTACCACACTTGTTGGAATGCTAATTACCGTTTTCAAGCAAGGAACTTTAATCTTTTAACAATGGTCATTTCCTTGTAAACAAATAATTTTTATACATTTCAAAGATTTTTGCCTTAGTCATAATAGAAGATTTATACAACACAATACCGGACTAATCCTTCAGGTAACAGCTTATTTTCTATAATGTACAAATGGTTTGTCAATAACTCGTTTAGAATGGCTTAGTTCTTTATAAGTCATAAAATTTCGGTACTAATCTATCTATTTACAAATATACAAACTTTCTATCTTAAAATTAATACATATTTTGTCTTCAGATTTCTTAAAAAACTTACTTCCGATGGATTCCTTAATTATTTTTGTTCCTTCCGCGTTTGTGGAAGAAGAAGTATAATAAATCCCCGCCTTTGCATATGATAAAAATTACTGAATTATGTAGGGATTTTTCTCTTATGCAAACATTCTTTGTCTCTTATTCATAATATTTATAAACATCGTTGATATTTGATCTTCCAACATTTTATTAATTTCTTCTTTCACCTGTTGTCGATACTTATATGGAATCGGGTACGTTTTCGATCGAAAATTTCCCAAGTTTTTTACCTCAAATGAATGTTCGTACTTTCTGGCCACTCTGTTTTCCTCATTTATCAACGTTTCGTATTTTTTTAATATCAAACGCAACTCATTTTCTCTTTCTTCTCCACACATCAATTTAATTTCTCTTTCCTCAGATTCTTGACACATATTTATCGTCCATTCTTCATCCTCTTTTTCATTAATCTCTTCCCTAAAAACCACTGTTTCAATTATGTCGTTTTCATCTTCCTTTGTTGATATTCTTTCTTCTTCTTCTTCTTCGGGGCTCATCTCTTCTTTTGAGGAATCCCCGGTATTGACTTCCTTTATCCTTTTCTTAAGTCTTTTCCTTTTTCTTCTTTGTCCTTGCTTCGTTGCCAGATTCATTTCCACTGTTTGTTCTTTCTCCGAAATATCAATTTTCTGTTTCCCATGTTCGTTTTCCTGTTCTCCTTCCTTTTCTTCAGTCAGTTTCATCGTGTTATTTTTGAAATCTATTACTACATGTTTTTCTGCCAGTTCGTCCACTCCTACAATCATGTCATGCGACATGTTTGGCATTATTACACATTGTAATGCATACATTTTTTTTATCCAGTCGTACCATCACTCGTATGCCTTCATTTATCGTTGCCAAAATCCGTTTATTCGCACCCACCAAATTTACCCTTGGTATTTTGTATATTAAATTTGTCAACTGTACTTCTTCTATTAATTTTCTGTTTATTAAGGTTATTTCTGACCCGGTGTCTATCAAAATCTTTATTGGTCTATTGTTAATGAAACCATCTACAAATTTTAAATTAACTCCTCTTCTTTCCTCATTATTTCCTGCCAATTTAATGAATTCCTTCGGGTGACAAAAAATTCCTGCCTGGTTTTTTGTTTTTAGTGGGTGCTTTCGTGAAAAACCGACTGTTGTTCTTCCGTATTTCTTCTCTCATCTCTATTTCTTTCATCCTCATTTTCTTCTATTTGTGTATGATTTACCTCTCTTCTATTTTCTTTTGGTCTGTCATATCCGTTTCGGTTTCCACGATATTCCTGTTCATTTCGTCTATTGTAATTTCTGTTTTCTGGATATGTGCGGGTGTTATTTCTGTTTTGATTTTCTCGATATCTGTCTTCATTCCATGGCCGATTTCTGAAATCATCATTTCCTCTTCTATTTTCCCGATTCTCGTTTTCCCTCCTGGGAATAAATTCTCGTCTAGTGTAATCCCTCCTAAAATTTTGTCCTCTCTCTCTGTATTCCTGAGTTTCTCGATGTCTATAATTCTCTTGTGACCTTCTTGCTCTTCTTTCCTGTATCCGTGATGCCCTTATTTGTAGGAATTGGCATAAACTATCGATATCTTTGTAGTTTTGTAAATTTATGTGGTCTTCCATTGTGTCTTCAAAGTGTCTTGCAATCAACTCGACTAATTGCTCAGATGAATAATTGTATTGCAGATGTTTTGCGTTATTGTACATTTGCAATGCGTATGTTTTTTCTGATATACCCATCTTCTCATGGTATTTCCCATTTTGCAATTCCTTATTTATCTGTAATTGCTCTGTCTTTCCCCAGAAAAAACTCAGAAATTTGTTTTCAAATTCTTGCCAATTTTCAAATTCCTCCACTTTGCTGTCAAACCATAGACTTGCCTCATCTTTGAGATGATTTCTGATAACTTCCTTAGCTGTCTCAAAATTTCCCATGTATTGTATCTTCTTCTTTAGATTATTCATGAACGGTACGGGGTGTAGTTTTCTTACATCCCCGCCAAACTGTATTTTTATTTCGCCGGAATTCTGGATAACTATTTCTCTTGTTTCTCCGACTCTATTTTGGTGTCTTATTTCCTTAATTAAATTTTCATTCCGTTTCAATCTTATTTCTATTTCTTCCTTATCTTCTTGCAGAGCGTTTTCAAACTTTGTTTCTAACTCTTCTAATTCCTTTTCCATTTTGTTTTTCATTTTTTTAATTTCCACCTCTTGTTCTGCCATCTCTTTTTTAACATTCTCTAAGCAACTTTTAACTTCTTTTATCACTTGTTGTGTTTCCTGTCGGTTTTTTTCTATTGCTTGTTTCGTTTCACGTTGATTTTCTTCCATTCTCTTGTGAGTTTCTCTTTGATTCTGTTCCATTGTTTTATCCACTTTATCCATTTTTTGCATCATTATTTGTAACATTTTCTCTATTCCTGACAATTCCTGTTGTTCTGATGCCATGATTGTTGTTTCAAAAATGTCTTCTTGTTCTATATGTTCTTCTTGTTTTTTGTTTTCTTTGCTTTTGCTTCTCGTGATCGACATGTAGTTCAAATTTATCCCCGCCTGATATGAAACTCTTAAATTTGTGCAATAATATCCCCGCCAAATATGAAATTCGAGTAATGTTGCAAAGACGAAAAAATTTTTCTCTTATCCCAAATGCAATAAATTTAAATAAATGCAATAAAATTTAAAACTTTTGTCAATTGTAAAAATCAATCAAATATAATAAAATATATCATGCAAAACTTGTACCTAGAGAAATTTGAAATGTTATGTCATAAAATGCAGTTATTATAAACTTTGACCATCGGAAATAAATTCTCAATCAACCTGCTTTCTTTCCCTATCCTTTTAAATTCCAACTAGAAATACTTTCTAAGCTTCACACGTTTGGGCGACAGTTGTTATGATTTTGTATTTTTGATTTTAATTTATTTACTTGAAAACAATCACAAAAATATACTTTCTCGTTATCAATGTCCTAAAAAATAAACTTCTGATATTTCTTATGTTCAGTGAGTTCAAAGTTTTCTAGTTGTATTTATCGGGATAGGAAAAACAAAGGATAATAATAAAAAGTATAATACATAAAATACAGATATTTTTTATTTTATAAAAAAAAACAATTATTAAATTTGCCGTTATCTTTTCAATCAGCGAATATGCATGTAATGAAATTAATACAAAAAGAAATTTTAATTCTTATTTTCTTCTTGAGACAAAACAATTTGAAACTAATTTAAATTTGGATACCTTTATAAACTTTTATCTTCCTTATATTTAAAAAATCTATTTTATTATGGAAACAAAACTTTAAAACATTTGATAAATGTAAAAAGGTCTAATCATGCTTTAAACTGGTAACAACAATGAGGTAAACAAATCGCATTTAAGATTTACACACCTTTCAACTTGAAAAAGGAAAATATCTGACCTTTCTTCCCGGGATTGTTTTAGGACCACACAAAGAATTGTCCACCTTCCACAGCAATGTGTTCTTCCACCTTGCGCCTCGGCTTCTTGTTTCAGTATCTGCTCCTTCAGCCAATTTAACTGACTTAATTTAACCTCCTGACTCAATTCTCCAACACTTAACACACGAAAATCACTTCTTCAAACATTCATATAACTTCTTCGTGACCCAAGGATCTCTTTTCTCACCTGGTGCCACAACTATTTAACACGTATTCCAGAAACTGCACACTTTAGATTCAAGGATTTCTTTACATCGACTTGCAATCTACTTCTTCCACAATTCTGCTAACAAGACTGGTAACTTTATCCACTTAACAATGCCGGCCTCCAACTCACGAACACACCGCCTGTCGAGACGCAACCTTTCTTTTCGATCATTCAAACATCACTGTCTTCTCGAACCAACAAAAACTCTATCAACCCTCGGTCTGTCGATTTCCCCTTCCAAAAAAAAAGTCTCATCACAAAATCCAAACTTGTTTACCACACTTGTTGGAATGCTAATTACCGTTTTCAAGCAAGGAACTTTAATCTTTTAACAATGGTCATTTCCTTGTAAACAAATAATTTTTATACATTTCAAAGATTTTTGCCTTAGTCATAATAGAAGATTTATACAACACAATACCGGACTAATCCTTCAGGTAACAGCTTATTTTCTATAATGTACAAATGGTTTGTCAATAACTCGTTTAGAATGGCTTAGTTCTTTATAAGTCATAAAATTTCGGTACTAATCTATCTATTTACAAATATACAAACTTTCTATCTTAAAATTAATACATATTTTGTCTTCAGATTTCTTAAAAAACTTACTTCCGATGGATTCCTTAATTATTTTTGTTCCTTCCGCGTTTGTGGAAGAAGAAGTATAATAAAATATATATATATATATATATATATATATATATATATATATATATATATATATATATATATATATATTTGCAAGTATGAAAGACAAAACATAATGTTGAGGTAAGTTAATGATTTACCAAGTTAAAGTTAAATGGTTTCTTGCCAAAGAATATAGAATTACATCTAGTAAAGTTGACTCCACTATTTCAAGTGAAACAAGGACTCAGCAAGTTTATTTAAAACACTTACTATGCACTATGTTATACAGTATGTAAATCGTTCAGCAGGACATAGGGAATATACATCAAGATGATTGTGGCAACTACGCTCTCTCTATGACAAGATTGTTGTTAGTATTGAGGAGCATTAAACCTCAAAATTGACAACTCATTTCTACTGACACAAATAAATGTCGAAACATAACAATGTGGTAAATATTTTTGGTTTAAACAATAAAAACTGTGTCTGTTTGATTTTGAAATTAGTTTTTAAATAAAAAATGTTTTAAACATTAAGGTAAAATTAACTTCTTAATCATAATCTTTGTTTTTGATTTATTTATGGACAGCCTTGCTTCCAAACTCACTTATTATATTCCGTCTAACAGCTCTATTGCACCAGAAACTCATACTCCAACAGAAGGTTCATCAAACACTGGTTAGAGCAGTTGCCACAATTATCTCAATGTATATTCCCTATGTGAAGCTGAACAATTTAAGTACTGTATTTATATTATTTTGTTATGTGCAAGTAAATGCAATGCCTAAATTAGTTTTTGGCATTGGATTTACTTGCATTGGAGGTTTTGTATCAGAGTATATTTCAATTAATTGTTTGCATATATGTCTAATAATGATGGTAGTGCAGGTTAACTGTATTGTTGACCAGTGTTAAGAATATACACTACTATTTATAATAAACACAACATTTTGTTACCCTTTCATATTTCATATCTAGCTCATACAATATTTTTTTAATCAAACAGTTTTAGGGGCTTATAATTTAGATGGTATTAAATTTATTGTGGAGGAAAACACACTAAATTTTAATATGCAGCCTACTGCTATTTGGCTGACAATTAGGCCTATTAGGAACAAGTCCAGATGGATTAATTGGTGATAAAAGCCTCATAGAAATAAAGTGTTCAGAACATTTATTATTATTTTTTTAATTTAGTTTGATGGCTCTGGCCGAGCCAATTAGCCAGACAAATTTAAAGACAAACAATTTTAACAATCAAAGGAATTTTTTACAGTTAGAGGAATAAACATACAATCATCCGTACAATCTAACGTGCAATTCTTAATAAATTACAACGTTTTCTTTCCTGCGCTAAGACATAACAAGATTCAACATCTCGGAGGTTTATATCTTCCTTTTTATTTTTTAATTCTTTATAAATTTTTTTTATTTTTTAATATTATATATATATATATATATATATATATATATATATATATATATATATATATATATATATATATATATGTAAGAATTAAATCTTTTAGCGAAAGCCGCTATCGCTTTATGTATTAAAATGGCCAACTATATGGCCTAGGAGACAAATTCGTTAAACTTCCCGTGCTCGAATTGGTATCACTAAAGTGTTATGATCATTTCGGCCTATCCCAGCCATCGTCAGACACTTGGGCTGATACAAATTCAAACTCGGAAAGTAAAACGAATGTCTCCCAAATCTTCACTACCGTGTAGTTAGCTTATAAAGGCGCCCTCTACTTTGAAGGCCGTGAACGAAACGATATGAATAATCGTTTTCTGTATCCTTTATGCTATGCGAAATGTGTAAGAATTAAATCTAATTTAATTCTTACACATTTCGCATAGCATAAAGAATACATAAAACGATTATTCATATCGTTTCGTTCACGGCCTTCAAAGTAGAGGGCGCCTTTATAAGCTAACTACACGGTAGTGAAGATTTGGGAGACATTCGTTTTACTTTCCGAGTTTGAATTTGTATCAGCCCAAGTGTCTGACGATGGCTGGGATAGGCCGAAATGATCATAACACTTTAGTGATACCAATTCGAGCACGGGAAGTTTAACGAATTTGTCTCCTAGGCCATATAGTTGGCCATTTTAATATATATATATATATATATATATATATATATATATATATATATATATATATATATATATATATAAATATTATTTTTTTCCATTTTTTTTTGCTATAATACAATATTTACTTAAATATAAGGGTTAGTTTTAAGCTATAATTTATATTTACAGTTTTTGATATGTTCGTAAATCGTTTTTAATATATTGGTATCTCTAGAGAAAATCAAATTGTTCAGGTAGGCGAGTATTAAAGTTCTCGTGTTTCGATAATATGTTTGCCATTTTTCTTTTTGATGTCGTTTACTAATTATATCAATGCCTGAAAAGGGGAGTAAGTTCAAGGGAGCTTCTCCGCCTATGTCTAGGGCAGATTTGGCTAGGCTATCTGCTATTTCATTGCCCTTAATGCCCGCGTGTCCCTTTATCCATGATATAATAATGTTTTTCCCTAAATTTGTAATTTTATTGTAAATAGTCATAATTTCTAGTTCTATATGATTTAGTTGTTTGGAAATATGTACGTTTGTTAGTCTGTCGACGACACTCTCTGTAAATATTACGCATCTGTAGGGTTCGTTACTATGTATATGCCTTAATGCAAGAAGAATCGCTGTCATTTCAGCAGTGTATATCGATGATTCAGCTGGCAATTTCAATAATTTTTTATATCCACTTTAAATATTAATTAATGCACATCCTACTTTGTTTTGTACTTTAGATCCGTCTGTAAAGTAAAACTGATAATTTGGCCATTTATGCCGTGTAAATGATTGAAAAGCGACTGGATCTAAATTACTCTCCATAAAAAAGGTATTAATACGTTTTGAGAAAAGCTCTTCTAATATATGGGAATACATAGGTGAAACTTGATTTTCATACGAATAGAAAGTATGTCGGTATTGAGATATCCTCAAGTAACTATTACCAGAAGAGAACATTTTTTCTTTGTCCAATATTTATGAGTTAGATCTAAAATTGATAAAATATGAAGATCCTGTAGATAGTTAGTATTTTTCCCTATGGCTCTAGTAATGAATTTATCACTTAAAAACTCCCGTCGAAATTTCAGAGGTGGTTCTATCGCCTCAACTTGCATTATAAAAACAGGTGTAGAATTCAAATATCCAAGACAAAGCCGAAGGCATTTATTTTTTTGTATTTCTAATTTCACGTTTTTAAGGTTAGCCTTATTAGAATTCCACATTTGTTGCCAATTTTTTAGACAGTGCTGTTTAATATTGAGCTGGATATCACTGAATGAAATTGTAGTCGTAATTTCAGTTTGCTCGTCAGTAGCAGCTTTCTTTTCTAATTCATCTACTTTTTCATTTCCTGCGATACCTGTATGTGATGGTACTCAGAAATGTAACGTTCACGTGTCTGTTTTGTAGGTGATAAAGTGCTAATTGTATTTGTTGCAGGATAGCATGTACTGGATATCCTTAAGCTCTGAAGAACAGATAAAGAGTCAGTAATGATAAGAAAATCTGAGCTTGCATGACTCTTACACATGTCTAAAGCCTTTAAAATGGCGATTGCTTCTCCCGTGAAAATGCTGCAGAATTGAGGGATGTGAACTGCATATTCAGACTTTCTTAGAATAAAGGCTGCTGCGTGTCCGTTTTCAGTTCTTGACGCATCAGTAAAAATCTTGTTATGGCCAATGTATTCTAATATCCGTTCTTGATATAATTTGTTAATGATTATGGGATTTGTGGTACTCTTTGGATAGGCCGTGAGGGATATATCAATAGTGGGAAAATTAATAGTCCAGGGAGGTATAGTTCGTTGTGTAGGGTAAGAATGTGTCAGCTGCTCCATGTCAAAACCATATCTCGTTAGACGTTCTTTAAGGGGTGGATATTTAATTTGTTGATGGCACTGAGTAGGTGGATATATTTTATAAAGAAGTGGATAGTTTGTGTTATTAGGGTTGGAAGACAATCTTGCGGACATAAATTTAAAATAATGTCTAGTTTTTAAGTATAATTACTCGCAGTTGAATAGCATATTGCACCATAATCCAGTTTACTTCGGATTAATGATTGGTATATATGCAGCAATTTTATGGTGTCCGCTCCCCAAGATCAGTTTGATAGCATTTTAAGGAGATTTATTTTAGATTGGCAGGATACTACTAGCTTTTTAATATGTTCTGCCCATGTTAACTGACTGTCCAGTCTCAGGCCAAGAAAGTCAATGCTCTCTACTGGTTTTAGGTTGATACCATTTAGAGTAAGTGTTATTTTGCAATCAGTTTTTCTTTTATTGAATATGATGAAATGAGATTGATCACCTGAGAACGTAAAACCAGTCTTTTGGGACCAGTCTTCTAGTTTATGCAGAAATGATTGCAAAATTTTTGAGGCTAGTGTAATATAGCAGCTACTAGTATATACAACTAAGTCATCTGCATACAGATCTGCTTTCAAAGGTAGCTTTATCTCTTGAGCGATATTATTAATTGCTATTAAAAATAAAGTGGGGCTTAAGGTTGAGCCCTGTGGAATACCGTTTTCAAGACATTCTGTTTTTGAGGTAATTCCATTTACACGTACTTGGAATATCCTATTATTCATGAAATGTTTTACAAATGCAAGAAAATTTCCCTGGATACCCCAATTGGACATGGTTTGTAAAATGTTGTATCTCCATGCAGTATCAAATGCTTTATTTATATCAAAAAATATAGCAATTACTTTCTGGTTATTTCTAAAGGACTCACATATAATATTGTCAATAGCTACTAAGGCATCATGAGTTGATCTGCCTTTTCTGAAACCGCTTTGGATATGGCTTAATAATTGGTTTTTTTCAAGAAACCATATTAATCTGTTATTTAAAATTTTTTCTAGTAGTTTGCATGTATTATTTGTAAGAGAAATTGGTCTATAGGAAAGGGGGTCAGTTTTTGATTTGAAAGGTTTTAATATGGGAATAATTGTTGATTCAGACCAGATTGAAGGAAATTTTTTATTAAGGTAAATGTGATTGAAGATGTCTAAGAGAATTAATTTTCCTATGTACGGCAAGTTTTTGATAAATATGATTGGTATATTATCAGGACCCGATGAAGTGTTTTTTGATTTATCTAGAGCGTCTTCAAATTCTTGATATGTGATGGGGAAATTTAGTGTATTATCACTATCTATTATAGATATATCTGTCATTTCACGTTTATTTTTGAAATCTAAAAAAGCGGGATTGAAGTTTGCATTGCTTGAATTATTCTTATATAAATCTGACATAATATTACTAATTTCTTGTTTGGAAGATATTAATTTGTTTTTACAAGACAGAGTGTTAATATGAATTGAGTTTTGTTCACCTTTTAGTGTACGTACTTTATTCCAGATTGTAGTCATAGGTGTTGATGAATTTATGGTAGAGACATAATTTGACCAAGTTTCTTTTTTACTTTTCTTAATAAGATATTTAGTTTTTGCTCTAAGTTTTTTAAAATTGATAACATTTTCTGTTGTTTTATGTCTTTTTAAAACATTGAAAGCATGTTTGCTAGATTTCATAGCTAAGGCTATTTCTTCACTCCACCATGGTACTGGTTTTCGTTTACAAGGTTTTGTTTTTCCCACTGCAATATTAGCGCATTTTACTATAGTATCATTGAAATGATGAAGAGATGAATCTATGCTATCTTCTAGAATAAAGTTCGTAAGATAATTATTTATTAGATCTCTATATAAGTCCCAGTTTGCTGAGTTTAATTTCCATTTTTGGTAAACAGGAATATTTGGTTAATCATGCAAAATGGTTTTAATTGTTACAGGAAAATGATCGCTATTATATAGATAATCAAGACTATTCCAAGAAAAACTTGTAGCTAATGTGTGATCACACAACGAAATATCGATGGCAGAAAAAGTACTATTGTGGGAGCTAAAATGAGTAAATTTACCAGTATTCATTAAAATTAGATTTTGATTGTCTATTAATTTCTGAAGAAGTCTACCACATTTGTCTGTTTTTATACTACCCCATGTGATATTATGACAATTCAAGTCACCAAGTATTAGTTTGGGAGCAGGAACATCATCGATTAAGCGATGTAATTCTTCAAGTACATTTTCATTTGGATGAGGGAGGTAAATGTTACATATTGTTAATAGGTTTGCAGTTGATATTGCATGACACTGATACAGCTACAGCTTCTAGATTAGTATGTAGCTTAATTTTTTGGTCTGAATGTGATTTTTTACAAAAATACCAACCCCTCCACTAGCATATGTTGCGTCTCGATTTTTAAGGAAATGGGAATAATTTTTTATATTAAAGTTATTAGTTTTAAGATGGGTTTCCTGTAAACATATTATAAGAGGAGAAAGATCGTTTATAAGTAGATTAAGGGATTCTAAATTATTAAAATAACCATTAAGATTCCACTGTAATATAAATGTATTATCCATTTTATTTTACAACGTGGGAAAGGGAGTTATCGCTTTCAATATCCGAGGATGAATCGGTAACTGAGGATTGTATCTTTTTTCGAAGTCTTGTTAGTTTATTTTTTATTTTGCGATCAGGAATATGGTCGTGGGCGAATAGAAGTATCTCTTTAAAAAACCCATATCGGTTGTGTAATTTTCTACTATGGGGATAGGATAATTTGAGTTTAATGCGTTACATATTGCGTCACAAAGAACTGTAAATTTAAGAGGAAATGTCGGGTATTTATATTCGATTTTACCTTTAATAGATTCAAGTGACTCGAGGATATCAGATTGTGATGATTTTGGCCGCTTAACCGTATTTTTGGGTTTGGTAAAAATTGTTGGATCGGGTGGCGTTTCATGTATCTCAGGAGAGTCAGTAGATATTTTGTCTCTTTGTTTTTTGATGGGAGGCATCAGTGTTAAAAGTAATAGGATTTTTATTTTTAGTCGTTTCGTTGTGAATATCTTCTGGTGTTATTTGAAAGTTAGTGGTATTATTAATAGGATTTCCTGCTTTTGTTGTAAGATTTTGAGGTTTAGACAAAAGTGATATTGTAGATTGAGATTCAATGGGTGTTTCAGTTGATGTCAATTGTGATAGAACAGGACAGTCTGTTTCGCGATGACCTTTTAACATACACTTAGGGCAATTTAAGTCAGTGGATAGATAAATTTGATAGTTGGTGTTGTCGAAGGATATTGTAATGAAATCTGGGATAGTGATATTTTCAATAGGAGTGATAAAAATTTGTCTTCGAAAGCTTAAAACGTGGTTATAGGCAGTGTCCGGCATTCCAACTTGCAGAAAAGTCATCTGGGATACAGTATTAAGTCCTAATTTTTTCAGCTCAACTTCAAGTACTGAGTTTGGTATGGTGGGACAGACATTTGAGATGACCAGTCTTGTAGCAGGAGTAATTAGACGTCTTACTTTAACTTCTGAATCATTAATGGATATTGATGTATGTGTCTTCCGCAATGTGTTGACGACTTCGGTATTGGGGAGATAAATACAAATTCTGTTATTTGAGATGCGGGATGCAAATAATATATTTTCTGGTTTTACTATATTTCCTATTGCTATCACGTATTCGTTTATTTTTATTCCATTGAGAGCAGATAGGACAATGGCTTGGTTTTTGGTTGGATATTTAAATGAAGTAACAGCGTTTGAATATGAACATGGTTGATTGTTGTTAGGAGAAGAAACAGAACCAACAGAATCTTCATCTATTTTAAAAAATATTATTCATATTTTGGTACCTCTATTCTTCAGACGGTCCTGTTTCCATAAAAACAGAATCGGTAATGAGGTACCAAAAGTTGTGTAGTTGATAAGGCCGGTAGCAGGAACTTGTTTTGATATAAGTATCTTTAATTATATTATAATAAATACTACTTACATTTTTTTCCAAGTAGTTCAAATTTATTTTTATATTAACATTACACCTTATTGCAATTTTATCAACTGAATATAAATAATATCGCAAATAACTAGGTGTAATTAGGCTAGCTATTAAACACGTCTGTTAACGACAAAGGTTCGACGTGAAGTCCCAGATCAAAATTATTTTTACATATATCCAATGATTTGTGGCCTGTGTAAACTACTACATCATCAGCATATTGAATAATTTTTGTTGGACTATTAATATAATTTTCTATATCCATATTATATAAAATAAATAGTATTGGGCTTAATATGCTACCCTGTGGAAGTCCTATATTTGTAATCCGTGGTGGAGAGATGGAATGGTTGATTTTTAAAAAAGTTGATCTATTAGTGTAGAATGTCCTCAGAAAGAGCTATGGTGATGGGGAAGCCGATGTCTAATAGCTTTTTATGCATAATGTCCAAGTTAACCGTATCGAATGCAGAGGAGACATCAAGAAAAGCAGCCATAGTATACATATTATCAGAAAACTTTATTAGTATGGATGAGACTAAGGCAGTTATGGCATCTTGGGTTGATTTTGATTTTAGAAATCCATACTAAGATTTTGGGAGGATATGTTCTTGCTCTAACCAATGTTCAATTCTATTTTTTATTAATCTTTCTAACGTCTTTAGGAAGCAAGAGGCTAAGGATATTGGTCTTTATGATCTACTGCAATTTTCTGGTTTCCCAGGTTTTTTAATAGGTATTAGAATATATTCCTTCCAGCTGTCTGGAATTTGTGACGTATCATTCCAAATGTCATTAAAAATATTTAATAATGATTTTTTTATAGTGGTGAGGAATATGGTATATCATGGGGCATGAAATCTTGTCTGTACCTGGAGCACTGCTATTTTGTTGACTAAGTGCTCGCTCTAACTCCCACATTTTAAATGGTTCTTGTAAGCTAAACCTATCTCTTGACACTGTTTCGCTGTATTCTGGAAAATGTTGTGAAGGTACCCACTGAGGAAATATTTTCTTATGAAATTCATCTAGCCAGCCGGATTCTGGATCTATTGGAATCTTGTTGGACTGTTTGCGGTTTTTAAAAGCGTTTACTTTCTTCCATACTTTACTGATGTGTGTTTTTGAATTTAGGCTTTCGCAGTATTCTACCCAATTCTGTGTTTTCTTTTGTTTGAAGAGATTTTTTGCGACAGCGTCAAGTCTCTTATATATATATATATATATATAATATATATATATATATATATATTATATATATATATATATATATATATATAATATATATATATATATATATATATATATAAGGTTCTTGAACTCCTAAGTGGAGCATAGAGCTTCAGTGAAAACGCGCCATCGGGTTCTATTTTGCGCTAAGGCCTTCACCTCATTCCAAGACTTTCCTTGTTTTCTTATCTCGTCCATGATGGATCTTCTCCAAGTTTGTACTGGGCGACCTTTTTTTCGTTTTCCTTGGGGATTCCACTCTAGGGCAGTCTTTGCAATACTGGAGTTATTTTTTCGGAGTGTGTGACCGATCCAACCCCACTTTATGGACTTTATTTCATTTACTACCCTCTTTTGTTTGGTCAGGTGTAGTAAATCTTCGTTTCTGATGATGTTAGGCCAGAAAATACGAACAATTCTTCGTAGACATTTATTAACAAAGACCTGCAGTTTGTCTGTAAGGGTTTTTGTCGCTTTCCAGGTTTCACATCCGTAAAGTAGTACAGACATGACATTTGACTGGAAGTCAAAGTCTCTTAAATTCAACTAAATTATTTCTTGTAGGATCTTGTTTATATTTTTCATATGCAATTTTTTGGTTAACAGCGGCGGTTTTGCAACTTTCACATCACCATTGGTTCGAAATTCGTCTCTTATGTATTCCGTTAGATGAAAACTTTGGTATTGCTAAATTGGCTGCTTTATTAATGTTTGCTATTAGAGTTTGATAGTTTCCAGGAGAATTTTCATCTTCTAGTAGAGAGGTGTATAATTTCCAATCGGCCTTTTTAAGATTCCATATCTTGTGACAGTTTGGAGCTGGAAATGAAGTTATATGATCTGTTTCCATGTTAATGATAATTCGAAGATGATTGGATCCATGAGGGTCCTGTAGGACTCTCCAAGTAAAAAATTTCAATTCAATTCAAAGTCAAAAGCGGATGGACTCCTACTAGTTGCTAATGTGGGCGATCTATCATTCAGACATATCAAATTACAATGATCAATACATTCTAAAATTTTTTTACTATAGCTGTCTTCAATTTCACAGCCCATGCGATACTGTGGGAATTAAAATCTTCATCAATAATAAACGGTTTAGGTATGTCTTTAAAGAATTCCAACCATTGACTTTCAGATATCTTAGTCTTTGGTTCAATGTAAACTGACACAATATTGATGGGATTTTTACCTCGGAAAATTTTAACTGAAATACATTTATGAGTGAAAGGATATCTATTTTTAAGATTTATTTCTTCGCATCTTAAGTTTGATTTTAATAAAATGCCAGTTCCACCATATCCGTCTGCCCGATCTGATCTAAAGCAATTTAACCTTTAAAATTATAATAGTATTTTGATTTAAACCACGTTTTTGAAAGCAATGCTATGGAAATATTATTTTGATATAGCAGATATTCTAGATTTACTTTATTAGATACTGCTGAACGAAAGTTCCATTGCAGCAAATTTATGTTTGCGTTTGTGTCTGCGAATTTCAAGACAAGGTATGGTTTACATGTTTACTAATTAATTCCACTATTTCAGATTTTGATACATCGAAATTGTTTGTTTTGTATTACTTATAATATTGGTAACTACTTCTAAGACTAAACTTATTGTTGCATTTAATTCCTCTGATTGGAATTTTACTCCGACTGAGTTTTTTAAATAATGTTGACTATAAAAAATTCCCCCTGAGACAAAAGAGGTGTTTGGTTGTGTGAGTAATTCTTTTCTTGAAATTTCAATGGGATCAGGGCTGGTTGGAATGTGCCTTTTGTTTGGGTTTGAAGTTGTAGGGGAAGAAAACATATATTTAGTAAAATAGTTATTATAGGATTTGGGTTGTAAATTGTGGGACTGTGAGTACTGAAGTTAAGAGGAATGATACTGTATTGTACTAGAAGGGATAGGTCCAGATTGAAGCCGTTGGGAATAATTTGTCGAGGATATTTGACCACTTTCCATGGCAGAGGTATTATGAGCGACTATGTTTGCGTACGTATTTCTTGGGACCTGTTTATTTGCATCAAAGAAATTAATATTGCAGGAGCTCATGGTTTCCTTTACCATTTTTTGTCTTTTAAATTCTGTACAAGCAGACAAATTAGTAGTCAGATGATTTCCTTGACAGTTAAAGCAGCTTGGTATGTAATCTGAATTATTACAATCTTGTATGGTATGGGACTCCTGACATTTGCTGCATCTTGGTTTACTTCTACACTGACCTCCTAGGTGACCAAAACGGAGGCAGTTATAATATAATACTACTTTCTGGTTATACGGCTCTACTTCCTTGATAACTTTATTAATAGAAATATATTTTGGTAAGATTTGTGATTTTAAAATAACAATGCAAGACTTTGTGGGTACATATTCTACTATTTTACCTTCATCCGTATTTTTTTCTATTTTACGTTTTATTCTTTTGACATTAGATACTTCAAAAGTGCAATGTTGATCAAATTGTCTTATTTTATCTTTTATGTACGCCTCTGAAAAATCTTTTTCTATATCTCTAATAACACCTTGTCTATAAAGAATGAATTTTGAGATATACAATACAAAGTTATTTTTAACAAAAATATTTTCGTTTTTATTATTTATTAGAAAATTTGCTGATTTATAATCCTTTAACTGGATTCTAACCCTATTCCGACCTATAGAATCAATACTAATAATTTTATTGTCTATCTCCGGAAAGTTAGAAAGAATTAGATCTCCGATTTTAAGTGCATTTAATTTACCTTTATATTTGACCGAATTATTCTCAACATAAATATGATACGGGCCTAAATCAGTACTTACATACAAAAACTCCTCTCTTCCTTTCGATGTGTTATCAATGCTCATTGTTGTTGTTTGTACATCGTTTTTTGACAAGGTTGGATTTATTAATAAATCATATTCACCAAAAACTATAATTTTTTGACTAATATCTGGGGCGCTGGGTCGTCTGGGGTTTCCCCCCGACTAACTGGTCCATTTAATTGTTCTTAACTCACAATCTAATTTTATTTTTACACCAAATTTGAAGATTTATAAAACACAATTTTTAAACGAATACAGTTTTACAGTTTAATTTCGTTTCGCTTTGTCGATAGGCACGTCCGATTCGTAGTTGAACTAGAACACGACTGCCAACGATGTAATATACTAATATACTCTTCAGAACATTTAGAAATGACAAATTATCACTAGTAATTACACAAGAGCTCTAAAATTATTAATTTATATCCCAAGTGATAATTTGTTAGTTATATATCAAATTGTCACAACAGCAAAACAAATCAGTGATTTTAAGAGCTCGAATAAAACTGATTTTTTAAATCATTTTAACTGATATCTTCACCTGAATATTTGCTAATCCTGTTCATGGTGTTCTCTTTAAGAAGTTGTAAAACATTAATTGCCATTAATGTCACTAAATGTTAATTTTTTAGTAGCAACGAAGGGCATCTAACATAATACTTGACAATGGGAAATGATTGAAATAAGTTATATGTATGATTTATTAAAAATTTTATTTTTGTAGGTTTCTATTGGCCACAATCTCTGTGAATTAAATAATCTGAAAAATTCAGATAAATTTATATCATGTAATGATCAGGATGAATCCTTATTAAACAGGACAATAATACCACCAAAGTCAAGGATGCCTGCATATTTTAGATAACAAAACTGTTATTTGAATATATGGACATTGAAGGATGTAACTACATTGATAATAGAAAAAGATTTGAGCTGGGCCAGAAACATTACTTTATTAGAAAATTTTTATTTGGCTCAATATTTGGCAAAATTGTTACACCAATGACTAGTGACTAACAAGATAAAGGAATTCAAAAATATTTTATTACTTCATATTATTTAATCATATTTTTAACTGTATATTATATTACATTTTGTTTACGTAAATAGCATTAAGTAAAGTCTTAAGTCTAATTGTCATAAGACATTTGTATATTTTTGTTTTAGTACATGTCATGTTTTATTTATTATTAAGATAAATTTGGCTAGCAAAACTTGATTATTTTTTCTATATTATTAAATGTAAATCTTAAGTTACACAGTAATTTAATTATCTCCATTTCATCACAACTTAGTAGATACTCTATAATGTAAATGTAAGTCTTGATCAACAGAATCAACTGGCTGGTCTAATGTATTTAATATTTTTTTATTTAACAATAAATATAGCTGTGAGGACATTATTGCTGTAATCTTATTTCTTTTTTTAATTATTTTGATTTTGATTAATAAATTGTCAAAAAATATTTCCAACCGCTACTGGGACAAACACACAGGAATTTGAAAGGTTTTCTAAGCCTTATCCATTGTGACGCCAGAGCTTAGGTAGTCCATGTGCAGATTATGATGGTTTTATATAATTTGTAAATAATGTAAAAAAGTGTGGTGCCTAAAAGTTACACACTAGTTCATGCTTCTGTTTTCAGATTTTAATCTTTCTCATATGTTTCTCATCCATCTTATGGTTATTTTCGAGAAGGTTTGTATCATCATCAGTTTAAATCTAAAAAAAAATGAATCTTAATTTTAATGCTCAAAAGAGCTTTACTTACTAATCACTGTCCATCTCACAGATGCTACTGGAGTTACTGTCGCCATTTATATTAATTATAATAGGTATAATTTCCTGTCTATCTACTATACGTTCTCTTTCATACCACTGTTTAATTATATCTTCTGTATGTCTAATAGAATTTTGCCACTTCTGGCATCTCACATTCTTTATAGCCATCTCTACCAACATGTTTATTATAATAAGTTTTGGCAGTTCCCCATATTAATTCTATTGCATTGAAAATACAGTGGTATGGTGGCAGACGTAATATTTTATGGCCATATTGTTCTGCTAAATCATCCACAATGTATTTTGGAGGTGGTTTGTCTCTAAAAATAAAAATGATAACCTGAACTAAACTCTTATTAGGGGTACTTACTGCGCAACAATCTGCAAAAGCTGGTTTCTCAACATTGTCTCATTAAAAGGAAGTTTTTTGTTAGTTAACCAAACTGTTATGTCACTCTTAGTTGAAGATGTGTTTGGTGCTTTTTCCAACAACATGTTATGGTATGGAGCATTATCCATTATAATTAGGGATGGTTCAGTCAAACTTTTTAATAATTGATTTTCAAACCACAATAAAAAATTTTCTTTATTCATTTCCCCACGGTAGTCCATTAAAGCCGATTTAGAGGAAAATATAGCCTCTGCACCCTCAATAAAGCCATTTTCATTACCAGCATGAAGAATAATGTAACTGCAAAAATAATTATTTTAACACCTTTACTTTTTCAATATGATTAAATATTATTACCGTTTTCCATCAGTTTTAGTAGATCGTACACTTCTTTTATTGTCATCTTGCCAAGAGCGACATATAGATCCATTCTGAAAAATCCAAGTTTCATCTATAAAAACAAACTTATATAGTCCTTCATGTTTATAATTTTGATATAGTCTCAAAAATTCAGCTCTCTTCACAGCAATATGAGACTGTTTCATCAGTCCTGGTCTTGGATCATCTTTGAGCCATTTAAAACCAATGTCATTCAGTACAGTACCGAGTGTCGCACGACATCCACTAAACAGTTTTTTTTCTTCAGTTGAATCAATAGAGAGTCCAAAGTCACATGTTCTTCTAAAAAAAAATAAAATCTGATGAGTGTAGGCACAACATTTCTAGCCAATGCCTTAAGGGCATCCGAACTCCCATTTAACGACAATGTTAACATTATATCACATATCCCTGTAACCAAAGCAATTAGAGACCTAATTAATTTTTTATTTTGAAACTAGATGTATTGTTTAGTTCTGCGTAGATTTTTGTAAACAGTAAAAAACATTTATTTAAAAATACAAAAAAAAACTCAAAGGTTTAGCTTTTTATTTTACTTGTTTTTGTACATTTTTCAATAAAATTTTACAGCAACACAAAATGAAAGATTGCTGAGTGCCGAAAGTTCCTAAAATCTTCTACGTTTATTTTAATGCGTTTCATAGGCGCAAAGAAAAGTGAAAATTTCATTCAAAAGAAATTTCTCGTGTGTTGGTATTTACTTTCGGCCTACGGTGATAATGTAGTTTTTCATTCTGAGTTCAAATTTTTCAAAAATAGTTTTCTCAGGATTCGAAAAAAATGAATGCATTTAAAAAATGTTCATCTGAAATTTTGCGCTTGCGCTCTTAACTTAATACACTTTATGATATCTAACGAAAAGTATACTTACTTTGTTCATACATACTGTAAATTGTATTACGAATTTCGATTGTATTTATTAAATTAGTATTGGTAACTTTCTTAGAGCTGGTACGTTTTTTGGGCGGTGATATAAGTGTATTAGTTTTTACGGCCTGATAAATAGAACTCACAGTTGAAACATGTAAATTTAAAGCTGCTAAAAACAAGAATGTATATTTTAAACATCTACAATAGTATACAAAACATACATTTACATACTTCTCTAACAGCAGTCACGGGTAGAATGGGGCCGTTATTATCACGTTCCTGTTCAAAATAATGAATCAAAGAAGCTACCATCTCTTTACAACGATTATTTAAATTCTTACGTGGCATTTTTGAAATAAAACACACTAATTTTGTTCTAAAAAGAACAGATTTTATTAAATAGTTAAAAATATAAAACACGAGATATTCACTTTAAAATTCAAAATAATAAAGCACAAAAAGTGTCAACACCGCAACTGTCAAATAAGTGTTACCAATTTATGCCAAAATTTTACCTTTGTTCGATTACAGTTACAGTGTGTTCCGAACAAATGTTCTTGATAAAAACGCTTTATAATGCATTTATACAAATTAAATGAAACATGTTATTGTGTATTTCTTTAAATTAAGATTAATAGAAATTTTTAAATATTATTTCTACGCGTATATAATAAAATATGTCTAGTGGCTGTAATGCCAGTGTACTCGGTAAAGTGATTCTAAAAAAGAACACACCTAGACCCTAAATATTTCGTGTTGGTATCATGTGACGTCACAGGCTCTGAGGCCGATGACGTGCATCGTTATATAAATTAGATGAAGTGTACGTCTCTGCGGCTGCTGTGATGGTTTATAAAAATGTACTTAAAAACTTGTCAATGTCGTTTGATGATGTGAAGTTGGTTTGGTTAATGTCCTGTTCGATCTGTTTGGTAAAATTAGTCCAATCAGCATTTTTATTATTACACTTTGAGATAGGCGATTCGATATTTGTTGTTTTCTGATGTGTTAAAGAAATTATAATGGGGTAGTGGTCACTACCATATAAGTAGGGTAGAACGTCCCATGTTAACGTAGTAGACAGAACTGGGTCACACAGAGAAATATCAATTGCCGATAATGTGCCATTTTGTATGTTGAATCTGGTTGGTCTTCCGTCGTTAAGTAGATTCAGATTTTGGGATGTTATATCTTCTATAATTCGTCCTTTCGGGTTAAGTTTTATGGAACCCCACATCGGATTGTGGCAGTTAAGATCTCCAACGATGATTCTAGGTGAAGGAATTTGTTTCAAAATAGCTGTTAAATCCTTTTGGGATATAGTGTGATTTGGTGGGATATACATATTACATATATAAATCTTGTGAGGTATATTTATTGCGATAGTTATTGATTCAATATTATTTAAAGTCACTGGTAACTGTGTGCTCATGAATTTTTCATCCACGTAAATTGCTACTCCTCCACTGGCAATGTTTTGGTTTAATCTGTTATTATAGAAACATGAACAATTACTAAAGTTATATACATGGTTTGAATTTTTGAAATTTGTTTCCTGTAGACAGATAATAGATGTGTGTGTTTCAGAGATAATATGTTTTAGTTTTTTAAAATGGGTATAAAACCCATTTAAGTTCCATTGAAGCAGAGAAATGAATGTAATTATTCTTTAGAGGAATTATTTACCGATGAGTCGGAATCTTCTTCTGACAATGAAGTTTTTACTGCAGGAAGTGAATCTATGTGTTTGCCAAGTATTCGTATTAATTTAGTTCTTTTGGTTTTCATTCTTTTGTCGATGTAGTATGGATATAATTCCGTTAGAAACTTTATAAGTGCATGAGAGTCTTCTGAGTACAATTTTACGCTGATTATGTCTTTTGATCCTTGTATATTTTCGAATAGATCCACTACTTGATCGAAGCTTAACAATTGCTTTTCCCTTTCTACATTCTTTAACTGGTTCTAGTAATGTTTGGAGATTTAGTATCTCATCTCCTAAGTTTTTGTCATCAGTTTTGGTTTTTTCCTTTAACTGAAGCTTAGGTTTTTCAAAGTTTTCTTCGGCGGGTGGTGTGATTGCATCTTCTAGGGTTCTTTTTCCGGTTGTTTTGTTAGAACTTATCTAGGGTTCGTGAGAATTCATGTGTGTATTTTTATTTGGAGGTCGGTGTTAACTTGTTTCGGGTAAGGTTGATTTATGTTTTTGGGTATTAAAGAATGACTCAGACTGTGTAGGTGTTGCGCTTGTAGCGTTAACTGAGACGTGGTCAAATGTATAGATGTATTTTGAAGTAAGCATTGTTGGGTTTGGTTTATTGATAAATTTGGGGTTGCTACTGCTTGTAATGTGGTTTGAGAAGACGTAGTAAGTGTGGAGGGAGTGGTATTTGAGATTGTGGGAGTATTTTGTAAATTATTTTGTTGAGTATGATTTATTGATGAATTTTTCTTATTTCTGTTTGCATTGCACTATCATTGCTAGGATGGATAGAAGGTGAAATATTTGGACAATTAGCTGCCTAGTGTCCGGTTAATTTTCGTTTGAAACATGTTTCGTTTTGGGCTATAAATATGCGGTATGATGTTTGTTCTAACTCAATGATAAAAGATTCGGGTAGTACAAAGTTGTCTGAAAAAGGTGAAACGAAAATTTTCTTCGAAAGCTTAGAATATGACTGAAGGCAGGATTGGTTGCTCCTATCCGTAGGTATGATATGTCTGAAAGAGGATTTAAACCTAGTTTAATTAATTCGTCCATTATTAAGTTAGAAGGTATGCTTGGACATGCATTGGACAGAACTAATCGGACTGATGGAGTAATTAATCTTCTCGCTCCTAGTATATTTCCGTTTACTATTAGGTATCTTTTTTGTTTCTGCTATGAATTTATCTACTAGGTTTTTAGATGATAAATATATGCATATTCTACCGTTTGATATACGGGATGCGAAAATAATACTTTTTGTTTCCATATGCTGACTCAATCCTTCAAGATAGTCATTAATTGTACAATTCTCTAGAGTGTTAAATAAAATGACTTGATCTCTTTTTGGGATTAATATACTACGTGTTTGACTAACTGCTTTTGAGAATAATGCATTTTATGGTAGCTGACTGGAAGACGACATCTTTTAAATGGATTTAAAATCCGACTAAAACCGGTGCCGTTTTACAGCTTTCGCTGTGATACCAGTTCATGGAAATTGGATAATACTTATAACTAATTCTAGTGATTTACTTAAATATCTAAATCCAAATAGATGAAAAAAGTATGTTTTATCTACTCACAATTCCAATATTCAGTATACAAATCACTTTCACTTAGTTTTATACTTAATTGCTGTTAAATTTACTTCAGTAATTACTATTTAACGCACGATAAATGAGTGCATAAAACCCGTCTTTCTCGCTTGCTGGTGAAACATCGACTCAATTAAAATCTTTGATAGTGCAAATAAACGTTTATTTTGAGTGTTCGTGCTCTTTAAAAAAGTATTCTTCAAAAAAAACATTCATAATTCGCTACTCCCGCTAATTAGAGACTTGCAGAGACTTGCAGTGACATTGTATTTGACAACTGCAGATTCCTTTCAGTATTTTTAAAATTTCTAAGCCAATGATGTCCCAAATTGTACCAGAAGTAGGCGTTGCATTGATAGAGGCACAGCAAGAATTCATTAAGGTGAGTGAAAATGATAAAAGAAATTTACTTATTATTCAATTGATTCAAACATTTTTCTAATGTTTATTTGGTGATAAAACTTTCTTGTTTATCAATTCTGTGACTCATATGGCTTTCGGACCGTTCTAATATGAATTTTTCATAAGTAAGTAAATTTTCAAGTAGATCTTTATAGAATAATATAAATATTATTATATATAAAACTTTATCAGTAAAGTGAATTTATTTTCTAGGTTAATTAAAATATAGACAGGAAACCTATCTTACTAAAAATGTTCACAGAAATACGTCAGTGTATTTAAAAGCATGAAATTCAAGTGAAAGAGGTCTTCATTATTTTATTAAACTATTTTCAGATATTCCTACAACATTTGATACATAAAATAATTAGGTCAGTTAATTTCGCAGATATTCATTTCATGGAGAACTTTAATAAATTAAGTGAACACAAAAAATATTTTAGCAATACAAACATTTGTTTTAGACTTTTCATTTTCTACTTTATATGCCTAATTAAAAATAATACATCCACTTTATAAAATATAAAATGCGGGGATATCAATGTGGGGTTTATTGCCATTTCAATTTCAAAAGCTACCTTTTAGTCATTTCTATTTTAAATAAGTCGGGCTAGATTATTTTTACAGAAATTGGTAATTTAATGAATAAATGTTATAAATATTTTAGATTACTGGCTAAATAGTCCATTGAAAAGTTATATTGAGATAACATTTTTGAGAGGACGCAATTTCATCTTTTTGATGAGTGAGAGAAGTTGGTGTAAGCTTAAGTTTAAGGACCCTTAAGCTAGTGAGAACAAATTAGCGGAATCCAATTTAACCTACGTAATCTTTTTTCAAACATTTTTCACTAATTTATTACCACACTAATAATTTTTCACCACCAAACCACCCTTATTGGGAGCGATTCTGCTGGCTTAAGATTCAAACTAGCAGAATTCAGAAAAAACTTTTTGCCGATGGCATATTTTTTTAACCATTTTTCTTTCTTTTATTACCACCCTAATAACTTTTCAGCACCAAACCACAATGAAGGGGAGCTACTTTGCTGCTAGGTTTTTATGAACTTTGTGTGAATAATTATCACACTAGTAATTATTCACCCAAGTCAATAATTCTGTTTGGTTAATATTTAAGGTGATAAAAATATATTTTTACAATTTTCTTGTACTCTTGTAATTGTAAACTTGTAACTGAAAGTATAAATTGCTTGCGAGGTCTTTACTGAATTTTATCCACCCTCATAATTTTTGACTTCCTAAGTCACAGTTAATGGGAAACATTCAACAAGCTACGCATTCACGCTAGATAAATGCGAAATATTTTTGAAAATACAAAAGTGCTCTGCTAGATTTTTACTATAATTTTACTAGATTGTTTTCTTAACTACCCTAATTAAAACCATTCTGAAATGTTACTCTGTGCAGAATTATTGATTGATAGAGTACAGTAAAATTGTAAAAATAGATTTTGCATCACCTTAAATTTAAATCTAAGAATTGTTGACTTTCCACATGGGTTAGTTGAGGGTGAAAAATTACTAGGGTTGTAATAAATTCCTAAAAACCTAGCAGAACACTGTAGTATTTCAAAAATAATTTTTAATAATTCCTCTGACTCGAATATTAAGCTAGCAGGAATGTTTCCAAATAAGATTGGTTTAGGGGTTAAAAATTATCATGGTGATCAAAATTTAGTCTAAACTTAACAAAACACTTTTTATTTCAGTTATAAGTAGAGGAGAGTGAAATTGTAAAAGAATATTTTTTTACCTTAAATTTTAACCCAACAGAATTGTTGGCTTTCAATAAGTGGCACTTGAGGAGTGAATAATAAAATTACTAAGGTGGTAATAAATTCGTTAAAACCTAGCAGAACACTGGTATTTCAAAAATATATTTTTTCTAATTTCGCTTGCTCAAATATTAAGCTAGCAAGAACGTTTCCAAATAAGATTGGTTTACAGGTGCAAGATTATCAGGGTGGTTAAAGTTTAGTAAACATTTAAAAAACACTTTTTTATTTCAGTTATAAGTTGAGGAGAGTGAATTTGAAAAAAAATGAATTTTCCCCTCAAATTTTAATCTAACAGAATTATTGACTTTCCATAAGGGGTAGTAAACGGGTAAAAAATTACTAAGCTGGTAATAAATTCATAAAAACTTAGCAGAGCACAGTGGTATATCATAAATATTTTTTTTTGGAATTCTACTAGTTTAAACTGTAAGCCAGCAAAATCGCTCCCCTTAAGGATATTTTGGTGGTGAAAAATTATTAAGGTGGCAAGTAATTTATACTTTCAGTTACAAGAAGAGTACAACAAAATTGTTAAAATAGTTTTTTTATCACCTTAAATATTAACCATGTAACGACTATTTTGCTTACCACAGGGTAAGAATATGGGGGACAAGATTGGGCAAACAAAATAATCGAAACAAGTGCATACGGACACTCAGTTGGTTGTTGGAGAGCTGGGTCGTGGATAAGTTGAAGATATTGGGGGTTAGATTGGGGCAACTACAAAAAAAATAATAAAGGGGTACTTATACAAATCTCTTGGGACAAACAGAATGAAAGTAAACGGAAACACCTCAAGAAATTTAATATAGGGCGCCACTTGAGGTGCCTAATTATACCTATTACAACCACTAGTTGTAACTAGGGAAATAATTATGGAACATCAAAAATATAGAAAAAAATATCTTTTTCAAAAAAACTCAAAACAGATCAGAGAAACAAATTGAACGTTTATTCTTGTCTCAAACAAAACAGATCAAAAATACATATTATAAAAGAAACATATCATATAACATAATACAAATAACAAAAACTTACATGTTCTTTGTTTACTATATTATGGCCAATTAGATTATCAAAAATTAAGGATCCTTCTTAATGAAAACATATAAATTTAACCTTATATATGAAATATCGTTTCTACATAATATTCAAATTAAAATTGTCATAACAAAAAAAAACAAATTAAGCTTGCTGTCAGGTATCAAATTTAATTTTGATGACAAAGAATGAAAGCAATTATTACTTTAGCCAAAAAAATATCTGTCTTTACTTTGAAAAATTAATATATTGAATTGTTACCTTAATGTTTTTTTTTATACAAACACTTTGAAACTTTACATCTCTGGGGAAGCTACTCGGACAAAACTTTCAAAACTGGAAGGCAGCAACCATCAGGAACTAGTTCTACACTCCAGGGCAAAACGATTGGAACAGGAACTTGGTGGAAGAATCGAGCCGACTACGGGGACATCCTATATCATACTTCTTAGAAGCTTCCGGTATTTATTCAAATCTGATAGTATTATCATTGACCGGTCCTAAGACATTTCAAAAGAAATTGAATCCTCTTTGATTCAAAAATGGCCCAACATTTCACATCCGCAAAAAGCGTCTACCACCGTTTCAAATAGGTTCTTGGACTCACATTGTAGCACGTCTGCCCTGCTTGGAACTTAAATGTCGACTCTATTGTCACATGTCTGCCCTGTTTGAAATCTCTCAGTCGACTCCTTTTCTTCGTTACATTTTACAAGAATCTCGCCAAAAATTTCCCTTCCGTCTTGCAGCCTGTCGCCGACCCACTTACAACCAAAACAAATATTCCCTCCTCTTATCGACAAAAAAAAAACAACTTTTAAATGTTCCTTTATTGCCTAAACAAACAAATATTCTTTTTTTGACCCTCGTCTAATAACGAAAAACAACTTTAATATTAGGGGAATTCATGTTTATTGCGTTTTTAACGAAGAAAACGAAAACCTCTTTTTTATACTAGAGGGGCATCATGTAACATGATACTTCCTTAGCGACAAAAACTTGTCGTTTCACCTAACATTGCAACATAGAGATAAAAACATATTTCCAGCGTTAATACGCATTTAAAAATCTCGTCAAAAAAACTTGAAATATTATTTTGATTGTTTTCTTTGGTAAAAACAACAGGAGCGTAACACAGAAATCTTTTCTATACACTTTAAATAAAAAAACGCTACAATGCCCCTTCTTAAAAGAAAAAACTCGGATAATTCTTATCCAGTTTTTGATAAAGGCAAAACAACAAAACCAAATCAGAAGATGACCTCTTAACTGAGTCGAAACTTCTTAATAATATCTTTTAGATGATGGCTAGCATGGGATTAAACAACAAAAACAAAGTTAGTTACAAGAATGGGCTAGCGTGCCATTGATCGCCAGACTCTTTAAAGTCGAGTAGACTGAAATTTGTGACTCTACATTGAACTGTAGGTGACATGAGTTTCTATGCCTTCGGGGAAGCTAACCTTATGCTCTGCAGTGAACCTCGCTGACATTCACAGCAGTAACACAAGTGATTTGTCGGGCAGGCATAGCCATGACACCTCGTTACCTAAATCAAGTGCTATGCACAAATCCAAAATAAATTGCTCTACACTTAACAGGTAGGCGTCTACTATCTCCACTATACGCCTAGCGAGACAGGGAATTCGGCAACGGTTCCACAAAAAAATTAGGATATAGACCCTAAATCTATATACCTACATATGACAAAATGTGATTCTCACATGTGTCTCTCAATCAAAATAGATTACCTGAACTAAAATTATCAAAAGCGAAACAATATTCCAAAAGGATGAAATCAAATCAACATACAAACTCAAATATATAGACATGGGATAGGATGAACTAATTACTTAAAGATGACATATTGTCCTCATCTGATACAAAAGGCTTTAAATCCTTAATGTGCCACTTACCAAGATCTGAACCATTTAAATCTGACAAACGATAAACCAGTGGTGACAATTTTTCCTTGATAGTTGCTTCAATATACTTTGGTGCTAGTTTGGACATAAACTTGTTGACAGAACAAGACAAAACCTTATTTCTTTTCCAAACTCTATCACCCACTTGAAATTGGACTTCTCTTCTACGTAAGTTGTAACTCCTAGCGTTACGTTCATATTTTTTTCGAAGATTAGCCTTAACCTTTTCAAAAACTTTATCTAAACCTTTGACTTCTGAAGCATACATGTTACGGTCACCTGGAATTATCTCGATATCTTGATTCTGTTGATCCTTATGATCAACACCATAATAGTTTCCACTTAAAGGAACATGACGGCCATAATTCAGGAAAGCTGGAGTATATCCAGTCACTTCATGCTTTGCAGTGTTAATAGCTTGTCTGATCTTTGCTAAATTCTTGTCCCAATCTACGTGGTTTTTAACATACGTACGTATTGCTGTACCAATGGTTCTATTGTTCCTCTCCACAAAATTACACTGAGGTGCATATACTGGGCTAAACCATACTTTCTGAACGTTATACCTATTACAGTGCTCAATTAAGAGAGGATTGTTCAGATTTGAGGCATTATCACAAATCACATATTGAGGAACACCAAACATTAGGAAAACATTATTTTCCAAAAACTCAACAATATTCTTAGCCGTGGCCTTTCTCAAAGGTTGGACTAAAGTATATTTACTAAACCAATCAGCAACTACTAATAACCACGTATAACCTTTCTTTGAACGAACAAAGGGACCTATCAGATCTATTGCAACTATTTGCCAAGGGAACTTGGCCTCTCTCTGCTTACCCATTTTACCTAATGGAGCATAATTTGGTGTCTTCTGAGCACCACAAACTTTACATGACCTGATAAACTTAAGCACATCAACACACATCTGGGGCCAATAATATCTTTCCTGAATACGGGACAAAGTTTTGGAAAATCCAAAGTGAGCACACGTAGGTGGCTCATGACAAGACTTCATAACTTCAGACCTTTGTGGTTTGGGCACAAGAATTTTCCACTCTACATCATTAGTCTTAAAAGAATTTTTGGTAGGGGCAAACTTATAAACAAAATCATTCTCCACCTTCCACTGTGGATAATCAACGGGAGATTTGAGTATCTTTGATCTCAAATTATCAAACCAAGGGTCTATTCTATCTACATCAACTTCTAAACAATTAATCTTTTGGGTAGTCCCTGTTTTACTTTTCTTTTGGGAAGACTGCCATGTCCTATCCTCAAAGTTTAATAACAGTGAGAATTGACGCATAAAATCATTTCCCAAAATAAAACTGTAAGGGACAGAAGGTACAACAAAAAATGTAACTGTATGACATACACCATCAGCCTCTACTGGAAGATCAACGGTACCAACAACTGATTTATTGGAACCATCTGCTAAGCGGACATGCTTAGTAGATGTGGGATTGTATTTAATTTTTTGGGAATTTAGAAATTCAACTCCAGCGGCACCTACAACGGACGTAGTGCAACCACTGTCTAAAAGAACTACAAAGTTTCTAGAAAAACAGAAATATTAACATGGGGACGACTATCAAAATCTTTCTTTTCAAAAATTGGGTTCACTGATGACCTGTAAGATCTATTGGTCTTAGACCTATTCGAAATACAACACTTAGGACAAGAAGATATGATCACACCTTTATGACCACAACGCCAACAAGATACTGACTTACTTCTACAGTCACGGGAAATATGACCTGGTCTATTACAATTGAAACAAATAATTTTTTTCGGATTTCTGGGAGCTTGATAAGGAACTGACTGCATTAATGGAGGTGGGGACAAAAAGATTGCATCATTGGAGGTGGGGAAGAAAAAGACTGATTTCTTATTTCAGTATTCTCTGGTGGACTGGGTCTATTATTTTCATACTTAAATTTGGGATTGGGTCTCCTAGAAGAATTTTCTCTGTCCTGTTTGTTACCTACTCTACTTCTATCTTGCTTGGTTTGATTATTCACCACATGAACTTGTTCTTTGGGTTTTTCTGAATCATCAATCGAAATACCTGCAAGACCTTTAGTAGTCTGCAACAAGGGCAGGACATTCTGCTCTAAACGTTTTATAGTTGCTACTAACGTTTCTACTGTAGCAAAATCTTGAAGGGCTATCAGTGGAATGTAATCCACTAAAATATTTTTCCTCATTATTTTTACTGTTTGGGCTTCACTAGGATGTTTCCAAACGTTTAAAAAGGTTTTCCATCACTGCTGAATAAATGGTTATGGATTCATTCCTTTTTTGCTTTCTACTTTTAATTTCTTCGAAGAGATTATCATTATAATCTGGATGCAAAAAAGCAGATTTGCGTAGGGCTACCAACTCATCCCAACTATTAATTTTATCTCTAACACTCCTATACCAAATAGCAGCATTACCTTCAAATAACTCAATGGCTGAGCGAAACAGGATGTCTTCGGAAATATTCCGAGACCTAGCAGAATCTCTAACTTTCTCTAAAAATGTGGGAAGAGCTTTACTCTCACCGTTAAACTTGATATGTAAATCAGAAATAATGACAGGAGTTGAAACCTGTATTATTGGGGCTGGGATTGTACAACTGGGAACTACAGGGACTGAAACTGGGCTACTAGTGGATGGTATTGCTAATTCATCAAACATTTCCTCTTTTTCTAACACATTACCCTTCAACACTAACAAATCATCTTTACACTCTTCATCAAACTTTAATACATCTTCCTCAACATCATTCATAGGGAAATTTTCTAATCTGGTATCTAAATGTGTAGACCTTGTCTCAAATCTAGCAAAATCAGCTTTGTTTGATTCTGCATTCATTGATTGAGCAATACTATATAAATCTTTTACAATCAACATGATCTCATTCAACTCTTCCTTAGGATCTACTACATTATTAACCAAATCGACTAAACTTGAAGACAAAGTGGCCTCTTTGGCCAACAAGGCTCTTAACATCTTTCTCTTATCATCAACTGTCTTATTTGGGACATTTTTACCTCTTATGAAAAGCTCATAAGATAACTCTCCTGGTTTCAAATGATTAACCTGAGTAGACTTCATTTTTCAAAAATTGGATGAAAGCGAACACACAAAATAACTAAAATCAACTTCAACAACTAGTAGAAAATATGACAATTTTAAGAAATAACCGTTTCCATTTATCACCTGATAGTAAGTCTCACTTGCACTCCCGCGTACTGAAATCCAAAACTCAATCAGTTTGCTGCAACTTCTCTGCTCTTGACTTAGTAATCAGTTGGTAAACAAAAATGAGGTCTCTAACCTGTCTCCTAAAAGTTCACACTTCCACTAACAACGACTAAAAAAAATGGTTTCAAACAACATGGGACAACATGGACACTAACAAACAACATAAACCGTACATACAAGGAAAGACAAAATACTAATAATATTGAAAACTTGACCTTTGAGTGAGCTACACTAAATAATACCAAAATAAACCAACTCTTGTTCCGAAAACTAAATGAGACTGCTCCTAGTCAAAACTAAAACAGCATCTCCTGATCACAAATATTACACCTGTGGTCATTCAGATACAAGAAAGGATACACAATAAACAAACAGTCTACTACTGAGACTAAACTTGTCGAATCTTCTCTAGGACTCACAATGACTACCCCTCGTACAACAACATTAATTAACCCTTGGCATTTAAATACACCTCCAGAGACGGTTAATTAGAAGACAAATTGCATAATACTACTTCTCAACTACATAGCTCAAACAAAGTCCTTCAAACGAATACAAACATTTACTCAAAATGACCGAACAAATAAAAAATTACAAAAACCGATTATTCTGTAAAATTTGTTGAATCAATTATAAATAAATGTAACAATAACTGAAATATTTGTTACCGTTTTTAAATTCTTTTCAATGTCAATAGTTCAATCAAAATTCATATTTAAATATTCAACTCAAATATTTGCTTTCATTTACCATTACATATAAGAAACAATACACATAATGTTAATATACACAAATATAAATTTTGGTACAAAATACATATATTATAATATATTACAATTAAATATGTTTGAGACAATTGGGGCACTTATTCAAAAGGAAACAAAAGGTTGATATAAATGGCAGGGAACTGGGGAAACTGAAAAAGATATGTGGCTTCAGGAAAAGGGTCAAAAATCTAAAAATTAAGGAATATTCAAAAGCCTCGCACGTTGGGAGCCAAAATTGTAACGACTATTTTGCTTACCACAGGGTTAGAATATGGGGGACAAGATTGGGCAAACAAAATAATCGAAACAAGTGCATACGGACACTCAGTTGGTTGTTGGAGAGCTGGGTCGTGGATAAGTTGAAGATATTGGGGGTTAGATTGGGGCAACTACAAAAAAAATAATAAAGGGGTACTTATACAAATCTCTTGGGACAAACAGAATGAAAATAAACGGAAACACCTCAAGAAATTTAATATAGGGCGCCACTTGAGGTGCCTAATTATACCTATTACAACCACTAGTTGTAACTAGGGAAATAATTATGGAACATCAAAAATATAGAATGTAACGACTATTTTGCTTACCACAGGGTAAGAATATGGGGGACAAGATTGGGCAAACAAAATAATCGAAACAAGTGCATACGGACACTCAGTTGGTTGTTGGAGAGCTGGGTCGTGGATAAGTTGAAGATATTGGGGGTTGGATTGGGCAACTACAAAAAAAAAGAAATAAAGGGGTACTTATACAAATCTCTTGGGACAAACAGAATGAAAATTAACGGAAACACCTCAAGAAATTTAATATAGGGCGCCACTTGAGGTGCCCAATTATACCTATTACAACCACTAGTTGTAACTAGGGAAATAATTGTATAACATCAAAAATATAGAAAAAAAATATCTTTTTCAAATAAAACTCAAAATAGATCAGAGAAACAAATTAAACATTTATTTTTGTCTCACCAAACAGTTTTCAAAAATACAGCTTATACAAAGGCATATTAAATAAAATTAGCTGTCAAATACAAATGAAAAAAACTTACATATCTGTTTACAAAAGGTTACAAAACTCTTCGAAACGGTTCTTAGTAAATAATTTAAAAAATAATTTATAAAAGAAAGCAAATTTTGTCTTTTTAAAAGAAAATGTCTATTTTTACTTTAAAAATTAATAACGTAAATGTTACCTCAGTTCATGTTAACTTAAACTTTTGAACAACTGGCTAACTTCTGCGGGGTATCTAACTGCACATCAACGGAAAGCTTTATTGGAAGCTGAAACTGGCACATCCAAATCAAAACTGCTCCAATATTATTCTACATGAGGTGAAAAGGGCATCTCGGGAAGGAACTGGATCTCTCAAAAAAACGAAAAACAAACAGGAACTAAACTTGTTCACTGCTCAAACATCATAAATCTTCAGCCAAAATAAAAACAGTGGTTACTGGTCACTCTTTCAGAAACGACATATTACTTAGAGTGAAAATTCCACCATTTTGGCGAATGAATGCCGGCTTACAACATCACAATTAAACGACTTTTTTTCTTCGAGAAGTTCTTCATCACTTCCTCTCAAATCTTTTACTCCATTCCCACATGTCTGCCCCGCTTGGAACTTAAATCTCGACTTTTATCACATGTTTGCCCCGCTTGGAATCTAAATCTCGACTCCTTTGTCACATGTCTGCCCCGCTTGGAACTTAAATCTCGACTCCTTCGCTTCGTTACATTTTACAAGAAACTCCGCCAAAAATTTCCCTTCCGTCTTGCAGGTAACCTGTCCCCACAAACTCAAGAACCAAAACAATATCCCCTCCTCGTATCGACAAAAAAAACCTTTTAAATATTCCTTTATTGCCTAAACAAACAAATATTCTTTTTTTTGACCCTCGACTAATAACGAAAAACAACTTTAATATTAGGGGAATTCATGGTTTATTGCGTTTTTAACGAAGAAAACAAATAAAACCTTTTTTTTTATCAGGGGGCATCATAAATTTACATAATACAAATTAACAAAATACGTGCGTATTTTAAACTTGAGTTTTACCTGGCTTATAACAAAAGGTTCGATATTTGAATCTAAACACAGACAAAAAAACATCTATATTTACTTTTGAATCGGTAGAAATATACGCATTTAAAAATCTCGTCAAAAAAACTTGAAATATTATTTCGATTGTTTTCTTTGGTAAAAACAACAGGAGCGTAACACAGAAATCTTTTCTATACACTTTAAATAAAAAAACGCTACAATGCCCCTTCTTAAAAGAAAAAACTCGGATAATTCTTATCCAGTTTTTGATAAAGGCAAAACAACAAAAACCAAATCAGAAGATGACCTCTTAACTGAGTCGAAACTTCTTAATAATATCTTTTAGATGATGGCTAGCATGGGATTAAACAACAAAAACAAAGTTAGTTACAAAGAATGGGCTAGCGTGCCATCGATCGCCAGACTCTTTAAAGTCGAGTAGACTGAAATTTTGACTCTACATTGAACTGTAGGTGACATGAGTTTCTATGCCTTGGGGGAAGCTAACCTTATGCCCTGCAGTGAACCTCGCTGACATTTCACAGCAGTAACACAAGTGATTTGACGGGCAGGCATAGCCATGACACCTCGTTGCCTAAACCAAGTGCTATATGCACAAATCCAAAATAAATTGCTCTACACTTAACAGGTAGGCGTTACTATCTCCACTATACGCCTAGCGAGACAGGGAATTCGGCAACGTTCCACAAAAAAAAAATAGGATATATACCCTAAATCTATATACCTACATATGACAAAATGTGATTCTCACATGTATCTCTCTCTCACATGTATCTAAAAGCGAAACAATATTCCAAAAGGATGAAATCAAATCAACATAAAAACTCGAAAACATTGACATGGGATAGGATGAACTAATTACTTAAATATGACATATTGTCCTCATCTAACACAAAAGGCTTTAAATCCTTAATGTGCCACTTACCAAGATCTGAACCATTTAAATCTGACAAACGATAAACCACTGGTGATAATTTTTCCTTGATAGTTGCTTCAATATACTTCGGTGCTAGTTTGGACATAAACTTGTTGACAGCACAAGACAAAACCTTATTTCTTTTCCAAACTCTATCACCCACTTGAAATTGGACTTCTCTTCTACGTAAGTTGTAACTTCTAGCGTTACGTTCATATCCTTTTCGAAGATTAGCCTTAACCTTTTCAAAAACTTTATCTAAACCTTTGACTTCTGAAGCATACATGTTACGGTCACCTGGAATTATCTCGATATCTTGATTCTGTTGATCCTTATGATCAACACCATAATAGTTTCCACTTAAAGGAACATGACGGCCATAATTCAGGAAAGCTGGAGTATATCCAGTCACTTCATGCTTTGCAGTGTTAATAGCTTGTCTGATCTTTGCTAAATTCTTATCCCAATCTACGTGGTCTTTAACATACGTACGTATTGCTGTACCAATGGTTCTATTGTTCCTCTCCACAAAATTACACTGAGGTGCATATACTGGGCTAAACCATACTTTCTGAACGTTATACCTATTACAGAGCTCAATTAAGAGAGGATTGTTCAGATTTGAGGCATTATCACAAATCACATATTGAGGAACACCAAACATTAGGAAAACATCATTTTCCAAAAACTCAACAATATTCTTAGCCGTGGCCTTTCTCAAAGGTTGGACTAAAGTATATTTACTAAACCAATCAGCAACTACTAATAACCACGTATAACCTTTCTTTGAACGAACAAAGGGACCTATCAGATCTATTGGAACTATTTGCCAAGGAAACTTGGCCTCTCTCTGCTTACCCATTTTAACTAATGGAGCATAATTTGGTGTCTTCTGAGCACCACAAACTTTACATGACCTGACAAACTTAAGCACATCAACACGCATCTGGGGCCAATAATATCTTTCCTGAATACGGGACAAAGTTTTGGAAAATCCAAAGTGAGCACACGTAGGTGGCTCATGACAAGACTTCATAACTTCAAACCTTTGTGGTTTGGGCACAAGAATTTTCCATTCGACATCATTAGTCTTAAAAGAATTTCTGGTAGGGGCAAACTTATAAACAAAATCATTCTCCACCTGCCACTGTGGAAAATCATTGGGGGATCGGATTATCTTTGATCTCAAATTATCAAACCAAGGATCTATTCTATCTAGATCAATTTCTAAATAACAAATATCTTGGGTAGTTTCTGTTTTATTTTTCCTTCGGGAAGACTGCCATGTCCTATCCTCAAAGTTTAATAACAGTGAGAATTGACGCATAAAATCATTTCCCAAAATAAAACTGTAAGGGACAGAAGGTACAACAAAAAATGTAACTGTATGACACACACCATCAGCCTCTACTGGAAGATCAATGGTACCAACAATTGATTTATTGGAACCATCTGCTAAGCGGACATGCTTAGTAGATGTGGGATTGTATTTAATTTCTTGGGAATTTAGAAATTCAACTCCAGCGGCACCTACAACGGAAGTAGTGCAACCACTGTCTAAAAGAACTACAAAGTTTTTAGAGAAAATGGAAATACTGACATGAGGACGACTATCAAAACCTTTCTTTTCAAAAAATTGGGTTCAACGATGACTTGTAAGGTCTATTGGACTTAGACCTATTCGAAATACAACACTTAGGACAAGAAGATATGATCACACCTTTATGACCACAACGCCAACAAGATACTGACTTACTCCTACAGTCACGGGAAATATGACCTGGTCTATTACAATTGAAACAAATAATTTTTTTCGGATTTCTTGGAGCTTGATAAGGGACTGACTGCATTAATGGAGGTGGGGACGAAAAAGATTGAATCATTGGAGGTGGGGACGAAAAAGACTGATTTCTTATTTCAGTATTCTCTGGTGGACTGGGTCTATTATTCTCATACTTATATTTGGGATTGGGTCTCCTAGAAGAATTTTCTCTGTCCTGTCTGTTACCTACTCCACTTCTATCTTGCTTGGTTTGATTATTCACCACATGAACTTGTTCTTTGGGTTTTCTGAATCATCAATCGAAATACCTGCAAGACCTTTAGTAGTCTGCAACAAGGGCAGGACATTCTGCTCTAAACGTTTTATAGTTGCTACTAACATTTCTACTGTAGCAAAATCTTGAAGGGCTATCAGTGGAATGTAGTCCACTAAAATATTTTTCCTCATTATTTTTACTTTTTGGGCTTCACTAGGATATGTTTCCAAACGTTTAAAAAGGTTTTCCATCACTGCTGAATAAATGGTTATGGATTCATTCCTTTTTTGCTTTCTACTTTTAATTTCTTCGAAGAGATTATCATTATAATCTGGGTGCAAAAAAGCAGATTTGAGTAGGGCTACCAACTCATCCCAACTATTAATTCTATCTCTAACACTCCTATACCAAATAGCAGCATTACCTTCAAATAACTCAATGGCTGAGCGAAACAGGATGTCTTTGGAAATATTCCGAGACCTAGCAGAATCTCTAACTTTCTCTAAAAATGTGGGAAGAGCTTTACTCTCACCATTAAACTTGATATGTAAATCAGAAATAATGACAGGAGTTGAAACCTGTATTATTGGGGCTGGGACTGTACAACTGGGAACTACAGGGACTGAAACTGGGCTACTAGTGGATGGTTTTACTATATCATCAAACATTTCCTCTTTTTCTAACACATTACCCTTCAACACTAACAAATCATCTTTACACTCTTCAACAAACTTTAATACATCTTCCTCAACATCATTCATAGGGAAATTTTCTAATCTGGTATCTAAATGTGTAGACCTTGTCTCAAATCTAGCAAAATCAGCTTTGGTTGATTCTACATTTATTGATTGAGCACAACTATATAAATCTTCTACAATCGACTTAATCTCACACAACTCTTTCTCAGGATCTACTACATTACTAACCAAATCGACTAAACTTGAAGACAAAGTGGCCTCCTTGGCCAACAAAGCTCTTAACATCTTTCTTTTATCATCAACTGTCTTATTTGGGACATTTTTACCTCTTATGAAAAGCTCATAAGATAACTCTCCTGATTTCAAATGATTAACCTGGGTAGACTTCATTTTTCAAAAATTGGTTGAAAGCAAACACACAAAATAACTGAAATCAACCTCAACAACTAGTAGAAAATATGATAAATTTAAGAAACAACCGTTTCCATTTATCACCTGATAGTAAGTCTCACTTGCACTCCCGCGTACTGAAATCCAAAACTCAATCAGTTTGCTGCAACTTCTGCTCTTGACCTAGTAATCAGTTGGTAAATAAAAATGAGGTCTTTAACCTGTCTCCTAAAAGTTCACACTTCCACTAACAAGGACTAAAAAAATGGTTTCAAACAACATGGGACAACATGGACACTAACAAACAACATAAACCGTACATACAAGGAAAGACAAAATACTAATAACATTGAAAACTTGACCTTTGAGTGAGCTACACTAAATAACACCAAAATAAACCAACTCTTGTTCCGAAAACTAAATGAGACTGCTCCTAGTCAAAACTAAAACAGCATCTCCTGATCACAAATATTACACCTGTGGTCATTCAGATACAAGAAAGGATACACAATAAACAAACAATCTACTACTGAGACTAAACTTGTGGAATCTTCTCTAGGACTCACAATGACTACCCCTCGTACAACAACATTAATTAACCCTTGGCATTTAAATACACCTTCAGAGACGGTTAATTAGAAGACAAACTGCATAATACTACTTCTCAACTACATAGCTCAAAAGTCACTCAAACGAATACACACATTTACTCAAAATGACCCAACAAATAAAAAATTACAAAAACCGATTATTCTGTAAAATTTGTCGAATCAATAAAAAAATAAATGTAACAGTAACTGTATAATTTGCTACTGTTTTTAAATTCTTGTCAATATCAATACCTCAATTAAAACTCATATTTAAATATTTAACTCAAATATTTGCTTTCATTTACCATTACATATAAGAAACAATACATATATGTTAACATACACAAATATAATAATGTTGGTACATAATACATACATAGTAATCCAAATACACTACTGTTTGTGAGACACTTTGGGGCACTATTCAAAAGGAAAAAAAGTTTCATATAAATGGCAGGGAACTGGGGAAACTGAAAAAGATATGTGGCTTCAGGAAAAGGATCAAAAATCTAAAAATTAAGGAATATTCAAAAGCCTCGCACGTTGGGAGCCAAATTTGTAACGACTATTTTGCTTACCACAGGGTAAGAATATGGGGGACAAGATTGGGCAAACAAAATAATCGAAACAAGTGCATACGGACACTCAGTTGGTTGTTGGAGAGCTGGGTCGTGGATAAGTTGAAGATATTGGGGGTTGGATTGGGCAACTACAAAAAAAAGAAATAAAGGGGTACTTATACAAATCTCTTGGGACAAACAGAATGAAAATTAACGGAAACACCTCAAGAAATTTAATATAGGGCGCCACTTGAGGTGCCCAATTATACCTATTACAACCACTAGTTGTAACTAGGGAAATAATTGTATAACATCAAAAATATAGAAAAAAAATATCTTTTTCAAATAAAACTCAAAATAGATCAGAGAAACAAATTAAACATTTATTTTTGTCTCACCAAACAGTTTTCAAAAATACAGCTTATACAAAGGCATATTAAATAAAATTAGCTGTCAAATACAAATGAAAAAAACTTACATATCTGTTTACAAAAGGTTACAAAACTCTTCGAAACGGTTCTTAGTAAATAATTTAAAAAATAATTTATAAAAGAAAGCAAATTTTGTCTTTTTAAAAGAAAATGTCTATTTTTACTTTAAAAATTAATAACGTAAATGTTACCTCAGTTCATGTTAACTTAAACTTTTGAACAACTGGCTAACTTCTGCGGGGTATCTAACTGCACATCAACGGAAAGCTTTATTGGAAGCTGAAACTGGCACATCCAAATCAAAACTGCTCCAATATTATTCTACATGAGGTGAAAAGGGCATCTCGGGAAGGAACTGGATCTCTCAAAAAAACGAAAAACAAACAGGAACTAAACTTGTTCACTGCTCAAACATCATAAATCTTCAGCCAAAATAAAAACAGTGGTTACTGGTCACTCTTTCAGAAACGACATATTACTTAGAGTGAAAATTCCACCATTTTGGCGAATGAATGCCGGCTTACAACATCACAATTAAACGACTTTTTTCTTCGAGAAGTTCTTCATCACTTCCTCTCAAATCTTTACTCCATTCCCACATGTCTGCCCCGCTTGGAACTTAAATCTCGACTTTTATCACATGTTTGCCCCGCTTGGAATCTAAATCTCGACTCCTTGTCACATGTCTGCCCCGCTTGGAACTTAAATCTCGACTCCTTCGCTTCGTTACATTTTACAAGAAACTCCGCCAAAAATTTCCCTTCCGTCTTGCAGGTAACCTGTCCCCACAAACTCAAGAACCAAAACAATATCCCCTCCTCGTATCGACAAAAAAAACCTTTTAAATATTCCTTTATTGCCTAAACAAACAAATATTCTTTTTTTTGACCCTCGACTAATAACGAAAAACAACTTTAATATTAGGGGAATTCATGGTTTATTGCGTTTTTAACGAAGAAAACAAATAAAACCTTTTTTTTTTATCAGGGGGCATCATAAATTTACATAATACAAATTAACAAAATACGTGCGTATTTTAAACTTGAGTTTTACCTGGCTTATAACAAAAGGTTCGATATTTGAATCTAAACACAGACAAAAAAACATCTATATTTACTTTTGAATCGGTAGAAATATACGCATTTAAAAATCTCGTCAAAAAAACTTGAAATATTATTTCGATTGTTTTCTTTGGTAAAAACAACAGGAGCGTAACACAGAAATCTTTTCTATACACTTTAAATAAAAAAACGCTACAAGAAAAAAATATCTTTTTCAAAAAAACTCAAAACAGATCAGAGAAACAAATTGAACGTTTATTCTTGTCTCAAACAAAACAGATCAAAAATACATATTATAAAAGAAACATATCATATAACATAATACAAATAACAAAAACTTACATGTTCTTTGTTTACTATATTATGGCCAATTAGATTATCAAAAATTAAGGATCCTTCTTAATGAAAACATATAAATTTAACCTTATATATGAAATATCGTTTCTACATAATATTCAAATTAAAATTGTCATAACAAAAAAAACAAATTAAGCTTGCTGTCAGGTATCACATTTAATTTTGATGACAAGGAATGAAAGCAATTATTACTTTAGCCAAAAAAATATCTGTCTTTACTTTGAAAAATTAATATATTGAATTGTTACCTTAATGTTTTTTTTTTTATACAAACACTTTGAAACTTTACATCTTTGGTGAAGCTACTCGGACAAAACTTTCAAAACTGGAAGGCAGCAACCATCAGGAACTAGTTCTACACTCCAGGGCAAAACGATTGGAACAGGAACTTGGTGGAAGAATCGAGCCGACTACGGGGACATCCTATATCATACTTCTTAGAAGCTTCCGGTATTAATTCAAATCTGATAGTATTATCATTGACCGGTCCTAAGACATTTCAAAAGAAATTGAATCCTCTTTGATTCAAAAATGGCCCAACATTTCACATCCGCAAAAAGCGTCTACCACCGTTTCAAATAGGTTCTTGGACTCACATTGTAGCACGTCTGCCCTGCTTGGAACTTAAATGTCGACTCTATTGTCACATGTCTGCCCTGTTTGAAATCTCTCAGTCGACTCCTTTTCTTCGTTACATTTTACAAGAATCTCGCCAAAAATTTCCCTTCCGTCTTGCAGCCTGTCGCCGACCCACTTACAACCAAAACAAATATTCCCTCCTCTTATCGACAAAAAAAAAACAACTTTTAAATGTTCCTTTATTGCCTAAAACAAACAAATATTCTTTTTTTGACCCTTGTCTAATAACGAAAAACAACTTTAATATTAGGGGAATTCATGTTTATTGCGTTTTTAACGAAGAAAACGAATAAAACCTCTTTTTTATACTAGAGGGACATCATGTAACATGATACTTCCTTAGCGACAAAAACTTGTCGTTTCACCTAACATTGCAACACAGAGATAAAAACATATTTCCAGCGTTAATACGCATTTAAAAATCTCGTCAAAAAAACTTGAAATATTATTTCGATTGTTTTCTTTGGTAAAAACAACAGGAGCGTAACACAGAAATCTTTTCTATACACTTTAAATAAAAAAACGCTACAACCAAACAGAATTATTGACTTGGGTGAATAATTAACAGTGTGGTAATAAGTTCATAAAAACCTAGGAGAGTGCTTTGGTATTAACATAAAAATTATTTTGGAATTCTACTGGTTTTAACCGTAAGCCAGCAAAGTCGCTCCCCTTAAGGGTGGTTTGGTGGTAAAAAATTATTAGGGTGGTAATAAATTAAAGAAAAATGGGTGAAAAAATATGCCATAAACAATTTTTTTTCGAATTCTGCTAGCTTGAACCTTGAGCCAGCAGAATCGCTTCTCTTAAGACCTATCCTCGAAAATCCTATCGGTTAAATTAAGTGGGATCTCTATTTCAAAAATATCTTTCTTTACGAAAACAAAATCGATTCACAAAACATATTCTAAACGTCATCTTGTACTAGAGTTGAGCTTTATACCTACTTACAACCAGGACATCCACCCCCTGTGGTGAAAAGTCTTGGGTCTATACAATTAAGCGAGCGGGCGGTCTTCTATTTATTACAAAATAATGTATAACAAGATATTTTGAGGCCACAGTATGCTGAATTTGTATTTTTATGTCTTATATTTTCTTTTGTTACTTTTTTTACTGAAAAATTGGCTTTTAACGTAGATTACAGTAGGGATAGCGGTTTTTGACAAAACACTGGTTTTCGGTTTAACCGGTTCTTTTTGCTTACGGTTTAATCTGGCGGTTATAACCGGCCAAAAAAAACCGTTTTCGCAAAAACCGGTTTTCGTTTTTTTTAATCCAATAGGAGAGAAAGTTACATTTACAATGCACTCTAGTTTGCGATATTTATTTATAAAATAAAATAAAATTTAAATTATGGTTTTGTTTGGAATAATTACCTAAGAGATTAATATGATTGGAATTTAAAATAATACCTAACCTAATTCTAACCGTAAAAACCTAATAACCGATTTTTACTTTAAAAATAAAAAACCGGTTATAACCGGGACAAAAAAACAACCGATAAAATCGGTTATTGCCAAGTAAAAAAATCGGTTTTCGATTAAAACCGAAAGGTTTTCCCATCCATAGATTACAGTTTGATGATAAATATTCTGAAATGGAAAATGTTGAGATGTGGCGAATAAATGTGGCGAACATTCATGAAATTAAAATAAAAGGATTTACGTCTATTAGTGGTGCGATTTATAAAATTAGTACTTGAAGCCCAAATTGCGGGAGGAACATGTGCATCAGTTTTTAAATATTTATTATTTACTATACAAATTCTAAATTGAACCACTTTCACTTTTTAAGGTAACAATGTATCTGTTTTGACAACTAAATAGGTAATTAGACAAAATATTGAGTAGGTATTAATAATTTCAAAACAGGAGTTTAAAGAATTAGAAGGAGGTAGTCCGGACCCAGTTAAACGGTCAGCCTTATTCCAGTGGAAGCAATAAGGAGTAAGTATTATTTTTCGTTTACAACGAAATATACATCGTGAACTACACAGTGAAAACTCAACAATAATAGAAGTAAACTTTGAAAATTAAGGCAAATATCGAGCACAAGTTTAATCAAATCTTGCCCAAGTACTTTCGCTTAATATAGCAACTTCAGGGGCATTTCGTCAAATATGGGCTATCCAGCAAGCGTAGAATGTGATAAACATGAATGTTAACATAAAATTGTATAAACAGTACACTAAAACAAGGACAAACAGTTTAAAATTAATTAATATAGTTCTACGCTCTACATTCTTTGGCGGTAACATGAGAGAGAAATCAATAATAGAAGTGTCAAATGCTGTCCTAAAACTCAAAGACAATAAAGCCCCAGGAATCGATAAAGAATGAATTGGTATCAGAAGAGTGGCTAAATGAAATAATATGCGTTGCATAAAAAGGGCGATCAACTGGATTGTAAGAAATATAGAGGCATTACTCTGTTAGTATCGGCGTATAAAATCTTCGGTAACGTATTGTTTAAAAGACTTTAAAAAATATTTTACAAAGGTCAATATCAATGCGGATTTACTGCTGCAAAATCAACTATACATCAAATTGAAACACATGGGCAGATTCTAAAAAAGTCACTAAAATATAACATAGATACACACTATCTCTTCGTCGACTTCAAAGCAGCCTATGACAGTGTTAAAAGAACTGCATTATATAATGCAATGATAGACTTTAGTTGGGATCTCACCGAAGTTAGTTGAGTTGACCCAACTAACAATGCAAAACGCAAGCTCGTGCATTAGAATTGAAGGAGAAAACTCTACGTGCTTTGACGTTAATGATAGTCACATACAGGGGGAGTCACTGGCCTGTCTCCTCTTTAATGTTGCCTTGGAAAAGGCAACCAGAAAATTAAATATTAGAATGAATGTAACTATTTTTAATAGAACCAATGGTGTAGTGTTTTACAAGGCTTCCGGAGCAAGCCTTGTAAAACACTACACCATGTCTTATGAGATTTATGAGGAGCATTTATGAAACTTAGATATATATTGAGTAGTTATTCCAAAAATTTACAACTAAGGATTTAATTTGTTATATGTAAATATACTGTATTACTATATGGATGTGAAACATGGATCTTGAAGGATAATACGATGGACAATTTAGGATGTGACTCAGGTATATGATAAAGTATGGCAAAGACGCTATAACTATAAACTAAGACTATATTTACCAAAACGATACTCTTAAATAATTGAATCCTGCGCCTTGAAAAGATATTTCAGAATTAAACAGGAAGATACATACACGGAACTGAAAAAAATTATAGCAGGAGTGCCACAAAGAAGTGTCTTTACCTTTTGTATACGTATCCTAGAAAATAATAAAATTGCAACATTTACCGATGATACCGCTATCATAGCAATATGCAAAACCAGCGAGGAAGCGACAGAGAAATTACACAGATGTTAATCAAATATATATACTCCAGGAAAATAAGCAAAAAATAGACCATGTTCGTGACACTCAATAATCCAGGTCGCTGACAACTTTTTTAGTTATTGTAGACCTATAGGACGAAAACCTACTTGTTTCCTGCCTTGAATTTGGAGTCGTTTTTAATTATTAACAATTTAATGCAAAAAACGCGTTTTTTTCTATGATTATTAATGGTACTAGTATTAAAAAATAGATTTTTTCATGAATGGTTTAAACAAACTAGACTATTTATTAATTAATTAATATATAAACAAATTACATATTTCTAATGTACGTAGAAATGGTACGAATAAGGAGCTCGCCTTAGCGAACTTTGCTGGTTCGGAGAAAGATTTTTCTTATCGCACAAAGCTTCTGCGATACTCCTTAGCTTCGAAGGACCATCTGGAGAATCCAGCACCTGAAAGGTTGTTCCCTTGACAAGGGATAGGTGTAAATATTAAATATGTAAAGCCTTAACGTATCTTTATTGCAAGAAGAAAATAGCCTACATTACTGTAGAAAATAGCATTTGATAGTTTATGGATCAAAAGTAAAGATTTAACTTGTATAACATGTAAATTAAAATCGTTGTTAAAATGTTAAAATTGTTGAATCGCAAATCGTTTATGCACTCGCGACTCGCGGCACAATATGGCAACACCGGGACTTGGAACAATTGCAAAGTTGAGATTAAATATAAGTTTTCTACTTACAATAAGGCACAGCATCTAACTCTTGTTACCATGCACTCACTGCCAACAATACTGGCCACAAAAACTAGATAATTGGAAAATAAGGAAATAATGAATAAATGAAGAAACGAATTTGACGGGTCGCAAGCGCTTGCTTGTTCGACCTTTTCTTAAGACGGTTGCTTGGCGACTATATGGTTTTTAGAAACTCGTTGGTCTTGCTAACAGTTCAGGACCGAGAATGGACTGGTTTTTGGGACTAGTCCAAGTTTAGATATAAGGGGAGTTTTTTTATGAAAATCTAAGATTTTTACAATGTACAAATTTATGGTAAATTTGTACATACTGGGAGGGGGGGAATTTAGAAAAAGAAAAGATTTATTAGAAGAAAAAAAAGATACACAAACTAAAATAAACTAATATATCACCTAATTCTCACAAGGAAGAGGAGCCAGTTTGGTGATAGGATGAGTATACAAGCCATCCTGCGTTTTTACGCAAGCAGCCCGGACATTTCCATCCTTGCCAGTTTATTAATTCAACGATTCTGGCAAGAGGCCAATTCATAGGAGGACGGTCTTAAGCTCTCACTAATACAAGCTGATTAAGTTGAAGGTTATTAGATGATTTACACCACTTAGGTCTATGCTGAAGTCGATGCAGATAGTCGGTGCTCCATCTTTTCCAGAATTCGTCTTTTATTTTGGTACAACGATTCCAGAAGGTTAACCTATTCTCTGGGATAGAAGAGATATCACGATCAGGATAAGCCGTCAAGGGGCATCCGATCAAAAAATGACCTGGAGTCAACGAAGTCAGATCGTTAGGGTCATTGGACAGTGGGTATAATGGTCTACTGTTCAACACAGCTTCAATTTGATTGAGAGCAGTGGAGAGCTCCTCAAACGTAAGAGCAGTAGAACCAATGGATTTAATGAGATGAGAATTGGCACTTTTTACAGCCGCTTCCCATAATCCGCCCCAGTGCGGCGAACGGGGTGGAATAAACTTCCAAGAAATTTCCGTAGCAGATATAAAAGATTGAATTTTGTCCATTTTCTCAGAGGATTTAAGAAAAGAGGAAAGTTCTCGTAGCTGATTACTAGCACCTATAAAATTGGACCCATTATCTGAATATATCGTATGAGGGTTACCTCTACGACTAATAAACCGTTTCAGAGTGGCAATAAAAGCTTCTGTAGAAAGATCGCTAACTAATTCAATATGAATCGCTTTTGTTACCATACATATAAATATAGCAATATAAGCCTTTTGAATGGGGCTTTCTTTAACTGGGAAGCCTTAATTAGTATAGGTCCCGCAAAGTCTATGCCGACCTTGGCAAATGGACGAGATTCTTGTACTCGGTCCAGCGGTAAGGGGGCCATTATTTGGGATGCGAATTGTGCATTGAACCTGAAACAGGTTACACAAGATTTGATTAATTTTTTGACAAGACGAGTGCCGTTCAGCGGCCAGTATTGAAGACGTAAATTGCCTAATACACTTTGAGCGCCGCTATGGCCTAGACGTCGATGTTCACGTATAATTAATAAATTAACAACGTGATCATTCTGAGGTAATAATAAGGGAAATTTTTGATTAAAAGGTAAAGTAGAAAATTGCAGACGGCCACCCACTCTAAGTAGGCCGTCAATATCTATAAAAATATTCAAAGGGACCAGTTGCTTATTTACAATGGGAGAGTTTATCTTTAAACAATGTATTTCTTTGGCAAAGTGTTTCTGCTGAATTTGTTTGATTATAAAATCATGGGCAATTCTGAGATTTTCAACAGATAAGTGTCGTTGATTATTAGATTTTTTCCTAACTAACATTGTGAATCGAAATATTTGAGCTAAAACTCGCTGCAGTGTATTAAAGTTAGAAAAGCGGGAAAATACATTTTCCCAAATATAGTCTGATTTGACTATAGCAAGATTGACTTTTTTAGTTTCAGGCAAGTCGTCAATAACCTTGAAAGAATCTAAGGAGTCAAAATCTGTTTGTTCAATTAAGAATTGAGGACCCTCTATCCAAAAAAGCCAGGTGTCTGAAGAAAATATTCCACGAGAAAGTAAATCGGCGGGGTTTAAATGTGATTTGACATGTCTCCAAGTAAACTCCTTACTATTTTCGTGTATAGTTGACACACGTCGAGCAACAAAAGGAGAAAAATCACAAGGGATCTTTTTATCCAACTGAGAGCCACTTGGGAATCAGAACATAAGTGAACATAATGGATCTGAATAGATATGCAAAGGATTTGAACGATTCTACGAGCTAATGTTGACAACAATTCCATTGCACATAGCTCTAGTTTGGGCACAGTCAATTTAGTCTTTAGTGGGTTTACTCTAGATTTGGCAGTTATTAACCTAGACGATTTAGAGCCATCACTGTAGATCGCTACTAAATAGATGCAACCGCCGTAGGCCTTCTGGCTGGCGTCACAAAACCCGTGGATGGAGCAAGATGATACAACTTTGGGCTCAGTCAATTGCCTAGGTATGCGAAGTTGACTAACTTCAGCTAATAAAGCAAGAAATTTCCCAAACTGAGTAATTATAGATGTATCCGAAATAGGGACGTCCCATCCTATTTGGGAATTCCACACAGATTGCATTAATAACTTACCGAAGACGGTCAGAGTATTCACAATTCCAAGAGGGTCGAAAGTTGAAGCTATAACGCTTAATATTTTTCGTTTTGTTGGAGGAGATGCATTAATCAAACTGCCAATTTTAATATGCAGACGATCATAAGTAGGGTTCCACTGAAGCCCCAGAATTTTTTCTGAAGAATCATTGAAATTACGTTCCATCTGAGCATTGGTAGGCTCATTGACGGATTTTAAAAATTGTTGCGAGTTAGATTGCCATTTATGAAGTTGGAATCCATGCTTTGCTAACATAGTATTTAATTCGTAATAAAAAATCTCTAAGTCATTTTTATCATTAGTTCCTGTCAGAATGTCATCCATATAAGTTTGATGGAGGATAGCATGCTGTGCTTTGGGAAACTCAGGATTATTTACAGCAATGTCTTTTAAGACATGAGTGGCTAGAAATGGGGCACAGTTTTGCCCGAAACGTAAAGAGGATAATTGAATACATTTAAAAGGTTCATTGGGAGTATCTCTCCATAGTATGTTTTGCAAATGTCTATGTTTTGGGTTAATATCTATAAATCGATACATCATTTTGATGTCAGCACAAATAACATACTTGTAGCGTCTGAATCGACACAAAATGTCAAAAAGATTGTCCTGAACTTGATAACCCTTTGACGTTAAGTCGTTAAGGGACACACCAGAGTCAGTTTTAGCTGAGAAATCGAACACAACCCGGAGTTTGGTGGACACACTTTCTTCTCGTATTACCGACCTATGGGGTATGAAATATTTTAACTCGTTAGATAAACTATGATAAAAAAATAAAGGAATGATCTTAGCATGTAGCGTTTTTTTATTTAATGTGTATATAAAAGATTTCTGTAGTACGCTTCTGTTGTTTTTACCAAAGAAAACAATTGAAATAATATTTCAATTTTTTTGACGAGATTTTTAAATGCGTATTAACGCTGGAAATATGTTTTTATTTCTGCGTTGCAATGTTAGGTGAAACAACAAGTTTTTTGTCGCCAAAGAGGTAGTCCTAGTTGTAGAGTCCTAGGTAGTTAGTTGTAGAGGTAGTAGGATGAAGTCCCCCTAATATTCCGGTTAGAATAATCAATAATGCGTATATTTCTACCGATTCAAAAGTAAATATAGATGTTTTTTGTCTGTGTTTAGATTCAAATATCGAACCTTTTGTTACAACGTCAGGTAGAACTCCGGTTTAAATATGTGCTATTTTGTTAATTTGTATTATGTAAATTTATGATGCCTCCTGATAAAAAAAAGGTTTTATTTGTCTTTCATCGTTAGGAACGAATAACAAGGAGAAGATTGTTTGTTTTAAGTTTGTGGGCGACAGGCTAGCTGCAAGACGGAAGGGAATTTATTTTGGCTTTGAATTGGTAAAATGTAACGCGGAAAAGGAGTCGACATTTAAGTTCCAAGCAGGGCAGACGTGCTACAATGTAGAGTCCAAGATTTGATTTGAAAAGGAGTCGACATTTAAGTTCCAAACGGGGCAGACATGTGACAATTGAGTTAAAGATTTGAAAGAGAGTCGACGATTAGATTTGAAGCAGAGCAGACGTGCTACAATGTGAGTCCAAGAACCTATTTGAAACGGTGGTAGACGCTTTTTGCGGATGTGAAATGTTGGGCCATTTTTGAATCAAAGAGGATTCAATTTCTTTTGAAATGTCTTAGGACCGGTCAATGATAATACTATCAGATTTGAATAAATACGGAAAGCTTCTAAGAAGTATGATATAGGATGTCCCCGTAGTCGACTTGATTCTTCCACCAAGTTCCTGTTCCAATCGTTTTGCCCTGGAGTGTAGAACTAGTTCCTGATGGTTGCTGCCTTCCATTTTTGAAAGTTTTGTCCGAGTAGCTTCCCCAGAGATGTAAAGTTTCAAAGTGTTTGTATAAAAAAACATTAAGGTAACAATTCAATATATTAATTTTTCAAAGTAAAGACAGATATTTTTTGGCTAAAGTAATAATTGCTTTCATAACAAATTAAAAAATTGTAATATGTATGGTTATGCTGTTAACACTTTTGTTCTTTGTCATCAAAATTAAATGTGATACCTGACAGCAAGCATTAATTTGTTTTTTTGTTATGACAATTTTAATTTGATTATTATGTAGAAACGATATTTCATATATACCTAAGGTTAAATTTTATTATGTTTTCATTAACAAGGATCCTTAATTTTTGATAATCTAATTGGCCATAATATAACCTATAATTTGAATTTTTGTAACAATCTTTGATGTAAACTAAGACATGTAAGTTTTGTTTATTTTGTTTTATGATATAGTATGTTTGTTTTGTAACCCATAGTTTTGATAACTGTTTGTTAGAGACAAAAATAAATGTTTAATTTGTTTCTCTGATCTATTTTGAGTTTTATTTGAAGAAGATGTTTTTTTTTTCTATATTTTTGATGTTCTATAATTATTTCCCTAGTTACAACTAGTGGTTGTAATAGGTATAATTAGGCACCTCAAGTGGCGCCCTATATTAAATTTCTTGAGGTGTTTCCGTTTATTTTCATTCTGTTTGTCCCAAGAGATTTGTATAAGTACCCCTTTATTTCTTTTTTTTTGTAGTTGCCCCAATCCAAACCCCAATATCTTCAACTTATCCACGACCCAGCTCTCCAACAACCAACTGAGTGCCGTATGCACTTGTTTCGATTATTTTGTTTGCCCAATCTTGTCCCTTCATATTCTTACCCTGTGGTAAGCAAAATAGTCGTTACAAGCGTGTCCGAGTGTCATACATTCTGAAATTACACTTTGATACTCTGCAAAAAGCTTTGAATCATTTTTAAACTTTTTCTCAAGAGAAAAGAATCTTTGAGTAGCTATACTAAACGACCGGCCTAATTTTTTATTTTGATTCGATAGGAAAGGCATATCTACTTGATATCGCCCAGAAGGAAGTAGTATCTTTAAATAAGTTTTTCACATATTCGTCATTTGAATATTTTGGGTTACAATCAGGGATTTCCTCCAGCTCCCAAAATCTTTCCATAGTACGGAAGAGCTCCAACTCTTGATCAGATTGATCATCATAAACAGTTAAAAAGGTAGAAGCCAAACTGTAGGCATTAGAAGTATTAACATTTTTCCGAGGTACAGGACCTGCTATAACATATCCGAGATAAGTGTCTATAAAAGACGGCAAATTCGGACCCGTATTAATCACGGTAGACTTAAGTAAATAATGATATAAATCACAGCCAATAAGAATATCTATTTGGCTGGATTCAAAGAATAAAGGATCGGCAAGCTCAACTTTAACGTGAGACGGAATTTTAAAGTTGGAAGGAGAGATAGAAAATTGTGGTAAGTTATTGGTTATTTTGTCTATAACCGTACAAGATATATTAAATTTAAGATGAGAAGTTATTTGAGAATTAAAGGTAATGTCTACCACTTCCCCGCTATAGGTACAATTATTACTATCTAAGCCGAAAATATTTGCATTTTGTCTTTGGAAACTTAAATTCAATTGTTGAGCAAAAGAACGATTAATAATGCTCATTTGACTTGCTGAGTCCAGAAGAGCTCGTCTAATTATGAACCGACCATTAGAAGCATGGACATTCACCAATGCAGTAGGTAGCAGAACAATGTTATCTTTAACTGACGTTGCAGTTAATGAAGTTTGTGCCATCACAGAATCTGGAGGTTCTAGTAACTGATCAGCTCCAGAAGCACCAGTATTTACAAAATTAGATCGATTACATGGATTTTGGGAACCATTATTTATATTAGACGGGGACCTATTTGAACTAACAAAGGAGAAAGATCTAGGATTATTTCGATTACTTGAGCTACTGGGCAATCGAACTTGAGAATTAAAATGAAGATAACTATGATGAGATTTATCACAAGTAACACACCTTCGCAGTGATTTGCAATCTGCCGTATTATGATTACTGTTTAGACAGTTAACACAAAGTTTCTTGTGTTTAACAAACTGATACCTATCTTGAGGTGACAGTGACAGAAATTTGGAACAACCATAAATTGAATGAGAAGAGTTAGAACAGTAAATACAGCTCGGTTTGTTAACTCCAATACTGGAATGTTTTGAATTAAAATTATTTGAAGGATGTACAGTAGATGCAAGTGTGACTCTATTTCTACTAGAATCATTTTGTTTTTGATTTGTTTTAACTTTATTATTTGGTTCAAAGAGATTTAGATTTTCTAACATGGAATGACGCTTCTGCAAGAAATTAAAAAAATATTCTGCAGTAGGAATAACTTCCGGGTTCCTTTCACTTTCAAAAGCCCGTCGTGAATTGAAATCAAGTTTCTGTTCCAATAAAAATATTATTTAAGACTCAAAATTTACTGTTGGATCTAGATTTAAATTATTAATCAAATCAAAAATTTTACGAGTAGATATGTGAAATTCGCACAATTGTGCGGGAGTGCTTTTCGAAACGGGTTTCTGATCCATCAATGTTTGGTACAGAGAATAGAGTAATTTATATTTGTCATCGTATGCATTTTTAAGAACATTTAAAGCAATATGTAAATTTTGATTAGTTACGCTTAAGAAATCAATCATTTCCAAAGGAGGTAAACGTAATAAAACTTTAAGATAATAGAACTTTTCGCCGTCCGATTGTAACTTATTGTTGTTAAGAACTAATGCTGAAAAAAGATCTATAAAACTTGGCCAGTCCTGTGCTAAACCAGAAAATGGCTTGATATTAATCTTAGGTAATATGACATTAGAGACAGCGTCTATTAGTATTAGAAGTAAAACATTTGATATATTTATTTTCAATAAGCAGCTCAAGATTTGCAATACAAGTTTCAAAACGGTCAGCGACTTTATTTTTGGCTGGACCGTCCGAGGAAACATTATCTTCCTCAGTGTTAGATAAAGAAACAATTTCTAATTGAATTTGTTGATAGGTATCATAATGACTTGAAATATTTTTAAGTTTGACGTTTAGTAAGCTTATTTCTTCAGAACCAGTCAGTTCTTTCAAGAAATTTTCAATTCTAGTTAATTGAGACTTGCAACCGCGTCGCTTATTTTGTAAGTTAATTAAGGACATGATTGATCCTAAGCAGAACTATATAGGTATATATTAGTATAGAAATAAACAGTTAATAAAAAAATGAACATAGAACAGTACACGAAATAAACAAAATCCTGTATGCAAATGTAAGCAATAGATTATAAAGAAAGTAACAAAATCTATATTATCAAAGTATTAAAACAAGTATGTATTTTAAACCAAACACGCAGGTAGTTAATATACACATAAAAAATAACCCCAATATAATTTCTTATAACAACAGATAGAGGATTCTTTTAAAATGCAAAGTTATCATAATATACCTGCAAGGTATTGAAAAACAAGTTCACATCCTAAAAGGTTGTTTTTTACAACCTGAATATTACGAAAGTCATAATATGTAATAACACCAAAATAGTTTATCAAATAAAAACACATAAACCGGTCTCCTAGGTACGGCGAGGGCCAGAGGTCTCGGATGGAACAGGAACCGGCTAACGACGGAAAACCGGTTAGCAGGGACAGCTAGCAGCCAACACGCATCAAAACTTCACGCGATGTTGCCAATGTTTTCTTTTTGTCGGATATTATCGGATTGTTTTTTCGCGATAAAGTCTTTCAAACAATAAAAAATAGAAAAGTTTATTTATAACGACACCTGTCAAAGTGACAAATTATCCGGCTCGAAGGAACAACAAAAAACTATGTACGAATAAGGAGCTCGCCTTAGCGAACTTTGCTGGTTCGGAGAAAGATTTTTCTTATCGCACAAAGCTTCTGAGATACTCCTTAGCTTCGAAGGACCAGCTGGAGAATCCAGCACCTGAAAGGTTGTTCCCTTGACAAGGGATAGGTGTAAATATTAAATATGTAAAGCCTTAAAATATCTTTATTGCAAGAAGAAAAATAGCCTACATTACTGTAGAAAATAGCATTTAATAGTTTATGGATAAAAGTAAATGTTTAACTTGTATAACATGTAAATTAAAATCGTTATTAAAATGTTAAAATTGTTGGATCGCAAATCGTTTATGCACTCGCGGCACAATATGGCAACACCGCGACTTGGAACAATTAAAAAGTTGAGATTAAATATAAGTTTTCCACTTACAATAAAGCACAGCATCTAACTCTTGTTACCATGCACTTACTGCCAACAATACTGGCCACAAAAACTAGATAATTGGAAAATAAGGAAATAATGAATAAATGAAGAAACGAATTTGACGGGTCGCAAGCTCTTGCTTATCAGACCTTTTCTTAAGACGGTTGCTTGGCGACTGTATGGATTTTAGAAACTTGTTGGTCTTGCTAACAGTTCAGGGCCGAGAATGGACTGGTTTTTGGGACTAGTCCAAGTTTAGATATAAGGGGAGTTTTTTTATGAAAATATAAGATTTTTACAATGTACAAATTTATGGTAAATTTTTACAATACAAATTAAATAAAGAATGATCAAAATCCATTGAGTAGATCCGGAGATATACAAAATTTTATTGTTTAAAATTATTGTTTGAGTCCGGCCCCGATATCTAGCTTATCATACAGGTTAATATCAGTTCTGGCAAATTTGTTAATTACTAGTAGTTAAAATTAAAAAATTATTTAATTTTTATACTGTTTGCAACTTAAAGTTAAAAGTGACAGTGCACTGAAAATCGTAGAATTCTGTGAGTACAAAACTTCATTATTAATAACCTTAAAATCAGAAGTTTAAAAGGCAAAATATTTTATCGATTTCAATTCAACTTATCGATTATCGACAACAACTTTTTGCTGGTTCTTGCTTCTAACAAGTAATAATTATTAGGCTAGGCTGCTGCCCAATTTTATCAAGCGGCCAAGTTCGGCTTCAGATTCTCTGTGCCAATGTACGAAAATTCTCAGCGGGAAGATGGATGAACCGGAATCAGCTACTACTTCACGAAATATGCCCACTACGTCACATATATCTTACTCTTATGCATTAAACAGTTTCAAATATCCTTCAAAAGACCAAGGTATTATATTTTCAACCATACAAGGAATAAAAGTTTTCGAATATGTAAAAGCTGTTGGATCAATAGTACAGCACAAAAATGTTGTTTGGGCATCCAAAATAGCAAACAACCGCATCTGCATCTACCTCTCCTCTAAATATATAGTTTATTAATTTCTTAGCTCCCACAAATATATAAATATTGACGGTAACCAGATTGAAGTAAGAAGACTTATAACCCCTGTCCAGAGACTCATCATATCTAATGTATGCCCTACTATACCTAATAGCATAATTGAAGAGCACTTAAAAACGATGGGTATAAAATGCGCCTCCAACATGACGTTTCTACGAGTAGGCATGCAAGACCCAGAATACAGATACGTGCTCAGCTTTAGGAGGCAAATGTTCATAAGTCCTTTAGAAAATGTATCAATTCCTGACTCATTTCTAATCTCATTCGACAATACATCATATCGACTATACATTTCCATAGATGGTTTAAACTGCTCCAAATGCAAGATTGTCGGACATCACGATTCTGACTGTCCTTCCTTATCATCATCAAGCAAATCAATTAATCAAATGGAAACGGACCACCACGTGAATATACATAACTCTACCAATGAAGAATATAATCAGCTACAAGATCAACCACAAAACCAATACCAAGAAGATACCGAAACATTAATGGAACCAGAACTTAATACCATACAAAATCACGCATCAGCTACAAAGTACCAAACCACTTCCTCACAAACAAACAAAACCAAAAATATTCCAAGATAATTCCTTAGTAATTGAAAGCGATAGAAAAACCACTGAAATTACTCCTGCTACTAAAAGACAAATCTTCTCTCCTGAAATCCTTGAAAATGACCTACCTCCACCCGATACTCAAAAACCTAAGAAAAAGTCTAAAACCCAAGTAGGTAGTCCAATTATTCTAAATCAAATTAAAGAAAAAATTGAAAATAGAAACCCTTCCTTTACACTAACTTTTCATGAAATATGTGATTTTCTGGCAAATTCCCTTCACTAAAAACATCTTGAACATATTGTTAAAAATTATTCAAATGAAAGCCAAGAAATAAAAGAAATTTTAAACTTTATATATTCTCAAATACAAAATAAAACTTTAAAAAACAATATCACCAGACTGAAGAAGAAACTGCTTCTCAACAGTCCTTCTTCTACTGACGAAACTGACTACGAATCAAGTTCCCAACAATAAATAGTTAACACATAAAGAGTTAATGGCCAGCACATTCATATTACAGTGCAACCCCAACGGTTACTTTACACATATAGAATCCATTAAGCTTCTTATACACGAATATCTTCCTTTAGTCATATCCTTAGAAGAGAACCATTTCAAGCACCAAAATGTGACATTAAAAAATTATGTTCCTTTTCTAAGAAACCGAGTTGCAGATCACTCAAGCGGTGGAACAGCTGTGACGTCCTCTCGTAGGAGTCACTATCCGGGTAGCTTTTGGACAGTCAGAGAGAGAGTTCAAAATAAAAATAAAACTTTATTGTCTTCCTTAAATTAAATTGACAAAAATCTTATGTACATATTTACAATTTCGTTTAGTCTTCTCAGTACCTGGCCTATTTATTCAAATTAAGTTTGACCTTGTCGTATGAAGTTAGTCTTATCGGCGATCGAGTGTGTTTTCGGAATTTTACGTGAACGTTGTGTCGATTTAATAACAGTGGACGATAGGTACAAAGAAAGAAAGGAACTCAACACGTCCCTTAAGTGATTCGGGTTAATAGGACACTCCTCGACAGTCTCAACACGACTGCTTCGGAGTACGGGTAATGAAGAGCTCAACACGCTCTCGGTCGGGTACGGCGGTATGGGACGGAAACAACTTGTGAACTCAACACGTCCACAAGCCGGGGTAGGGAAGAAGAGAACCTTCAGTCAACACCTGACGATTCTGCCTCTATGAGGAAATAATGCGGTTTATATAGCAAAGTTTTGCCCTTTCTACTGTCGATACACTCCTACTTCATGGGTTGGTTCGCGCGCACGCTGGTTTAACGGTGATGGCTTGGACTCATCGTTACACCCCCTCTTCCTGGGAAAAAAAAATTTTGGAACAAAATTTTTTTATTTTTATTCCTTGCCAGGTACTTGGTTACCCTAAAAAACAATTTACAATACATCGAAATAAAAAATGTCCGCCCTAAAAAAAAATAAATATCGTCTTCTTAAAAAAAAATCGTCTTCCTCTCTCTTAAAAAAAACGTCTTCCTTCGTGGGGCTTCAATTATTGGTTTTTATCCTCAGCACCTGGTTCGGGAGTCTCAGTCTGTATTTTTTTCCTTTATGCTGCGGCGGAATTAGTGAGAGCAGCGGGATTGACACTGGAATTGACTGGACTTTCTGAATTTTTGTGATGCCCATGGCTGGTTCATCGAAAAGGTTTTTAAATTTGGAAATAGCCTTTATCAGGGGCTCGCAGCCTTTGCCCGGGGTGTTAGGTTTTGGTGTGTTTCCCAATGGTGATATTAACTCTGGAACGGTGTATGGTGGCGGCGTAACTGTGCCGTCCATTTCTATGTCACTGTAATATATTTCTAACGTGTCTGACATTATATTTGAAGGTTACTGGTAAACTGTATTAAAATATACTGTCACTACTTGGTGTTGACTGTAAGTGCTTGGACTGATTAAGGAGTAGGGAAATCGGTAAATGCGGGTTTTAGGTCTTTGATATGAGCTGTTATTGTACGGTTTTTATCGTCGTGTTTTAATTTGAATATTACATTAGAACACACTTTTGTTATAGTATATGGGCCTGAAAATTTCGGTGCTAATTTGGCGTTAAAATTTTTGGCGGCATTTGAGAGTTGGTATTCCCTTTTCATGACTTTGTCGTTTATTGTGGGTTTCCACTCTCTTCGTCGTAAGTTGTAGTAATGGCTTTGAGTTGTAAAAGCTTTTGCCAGGTTTGTACGTACTAGTTCCAATGTTTCTCGTAGTTTATGCCATTTTATGTTTTGATCGGTATGTTGTGTGTCGTTTGGGGTTTTTACGACTTTACTTGGAATTTCTAGTTCGTGTCCAAAGTTCAGGAAGGCTGGGGAGAAACCCGTTGAATCGTGTTTAGCTGTATTATATGCGAATAGTAGTTCTGGAAGGCTCGTGTCCCATTTCTTATGGTTATTATCGCAGAACTGAGCTATCATTGTTTTGATTACTCTGTTTGTTCTTTCTACTGGATTATTCTGGGGTGAATATGGCGGAATGTTTCTTTTAGAAATCTGGAATTCGTCTAGCAACTTTCGTACTTCCCTGTTATCGTATGTTCTTGCGTTGTCTGATATTAGCTCTTTGGGTGATCCGAATCTCATAATGATTTTATCTTTTAAGTTCTGACAGACTGATTTTGCCGTTGCTGTTCTGATCGGTATGGCTTCGACCCATTTTGAAAAGGTGTCCTGGAATGTCATTATATATTTGTTTCCTTTGCTGGATGTTGGAAGGGGTCCTATGATGTCGGTTGAAACGGTGTGCCATGGATGTGGGGGAATTTGTGTAGATTGCATGCGGCCTGGAGTTAAGCTTTGTTGCGGCTTAAATTGCTGACAGTTCTTGCAGTTCCTGACGAACTTTGCGGCGTCTTTAAACATCCCTGGCCAGTAGTATTTTCTAGCTAGGCGGGTTATTGTTTTAGCTATTCCTAGATGTCCTGCGGTCGGTTGCTCGTGGTTTTCTGCCAGGAGTTGTTGTCTCTTGTGGTTTGGGATGCATAGTTTCCAGGGGTTGCATACCTCTGTCTCTTTTAAATCGTATTTGTCCCAGAAGTGTCGATAGAGAAGTCCATCTTTGATAGAGTAGTCTGGAAATAGTTGCGGATTTGTCTGGATTTTATTTAAAGCTTTATTGTACCATTCGTCGGGTTCTACATCTTCTACGTTTATTATGCAAACCAGATCTACTGGTTCTCTAGAGAGCGCGTCGGCCAGGACGTTCTGGGAGCCCTTTCTGTAAATGACATCGAAGTCAAATTGTTGCAGCAGCATTGCCCATCTAGCTATTCTACCTGTAGGGTTTTCCATTGTTTGTAAGTATCGTAGACTTTGATGATCTGTGATAATTGAAAATGGGTATCCTTCGATGTAGGGTTTCACCTTTTCTACACCGAAGATGATCGCTAGTAGTTCTTTTTCTGTCACGCTGTAATTTTTTTCGGCCTTTGTTAGGTTTCGACTTGCGTAAGCGATGACTTGTTCCTGTCCTTCGTCGTTTGTTTGTACTAAAGCTACTCCTAAACCGTGGTTCGAAGCGTCCGATTGTAAAAAAAATCTTTTCTGGAAGTTCGGGCAGATCAGTATTGGAGCTTGTGTCAGTAATACTTTTATTTTGTTGAATGCTTCCTCTTGGTCTCTGTCCCAAGTCCAATGTTGTTTTTTCTTTAGTAGCTTTGTTAAAGGGGCTGTAGTTCGTGAAAAATCTTTTATAAATCTCCTATACCATGAGATGATGCCCAAAAATCGGCGTAGTTGTTTAACGGTTTTTGGCGCGGGATATTCGACAATAGCTTTTGTCTTGTTTTCGTCCACTTTTATTCCCGTCTTGTTTACTACATGGCCTAAATAATTTATCTCTTCTTTGCAGAATTTACATTTGTCTATATTAATTCGTAGTTTGGCCTGCTGTAGTCTGTGAAGTACTTCTTTTAAGTTTTCCATATGTTCCTCGAACGTTTTCCCCAGTACTATTATGTCGTCTTCTTCTTCTTCAAGTGCCCTGTCCGTTGCGAACGTTGGCTATTAACATGGCAATTTTGATCTTGTTTGCGGCGCTTCTGAATAGTTCGACCGATGTGAGCCCGAACCACTTCCGCAGATTTTGGAGCCACGGGTGTCTTCTCCTGCCTGGCCCTCGCTTACTGTCTATTTTTATTATTATTATGTCGTCTAAATAGGCGAATGCATGTGGTTCCATTTCTGGGCCGATTATTGTATCTAGTAATCGTTGAAAAGTAGCGGAGGCGGCGTGTTTTCCGAATGGAAGTACTTTGAACTGGAATAGTCCTTTTCCTGGTGCTATGAAAGCGGTCAAGGGTTTGCTTGCTTCGGAAAGTGGTACTTGCCAATATCCATTTTTTAGATCCAACGTGGTAAAATATTTTGCAGATTTTAACTTTTCTAGGATATGATTGATGGACGGTAATGGGTAGGCATCTTTTTCTGAGATGTCGTTGATTTTCCTAAAATCGATGCAAAATCTGTATCCGTTGTTATCCTTCTTTTTTACTAGGACGATGGGGGAACTCTACGGGCTATTAGATTTTTCTATCACGTTCTCTTCTAGCATCTTATCTATCTCATCGTTTATGATCTTCTGCATTGCCGGGTTTCGGGCCTGTATCTTTGTTTGATCGGTGTATTATGTTTAAGTTTTATTGTATGTTCGGTTAGATGTGTTGTTCCTTTAATGTGTTTAAATTTCTCCAATTCGGTTAGTAACAATTCCTGCAATTGTTTTTTTTCGGTATTGTTTAGTGTAGTACTGATGTCGAGCTGCTCTTGTTTCGGACTGTTCGTGAATTCCGGTATGTATGACGGAATGTCTTCGGTCTGGTCGTCGGCCGCGGTATCGGTCGGTAGTTCGGTATATCTTCGGTCTGGTTGTCGACCGCGGTATCGGTCGGTAGTCGGTATATTTTCGGTCTGGTCTTCGACCGCGGTATCGGTCGGTAGTCGGTAGGTCGTTTTGTTATATATCTTGCTTCTCTGTTGGAGCGGATATCTTGCGGTTGGTGTTTCGTTGACCCTGGAATTGGTCGGTATTCGGTTATTGTCTGCCTTGTACGATCTGGATCTGTGTTCTGTCCTGGTTTGGTATTGTTCTCTCCTTCTTACGCGATTTCTATTTAAGATGTTTGATAAATCAAGGCCCCATCTTGTTATTTCATGCATTCCCAGTACTACTTCTGAAGCTAGGTTTGGTAAAAAATGTAGCTTGGCTTTTCTCCAAACGTTGTCTATGGAACATAGACATTGTGTATGTCCCCCTGCTAATAACTCTTAGTGGTTGATGCGGGTATATTTGTTTAAATAAAAGAAAATTATTGTTTGTTCGGTATTTTAACTCCATGGATTTGTGGGTTCTTCCTAGTCACGATTTGAACTACATTTTTGAAAATTCGTAAAGGGTCCTGTAAAGGTACAATGTTTGTTCAAATTTTTTAATAAAAAATACAAATCCCATTCTTTAACATGGCGTCAATGAGGTTCCCTAATTATTGTAATCAAATTAGCTGTGAATTAACACAAAAACATGGCTAACTTTGGCCCAAATTAACCTAGGCCATATTTGAAAATTCGGGTCAAAATACTAGCTTTTCGAATGTAAAAAAAGATTTTTTCTAGGGACAATGTTTTTATTGTTCCTAAGTTATTCTACGTTGTCGATTAACATTCATTGAGTGTACATCGAGGGCAATTAGGAAGTGTAAATTATCAGTACCAGTTTTTAGTTAATATTTGTAGTTGGGTCTATTGAACTAATAGGTTTGTGTGTGTGTGGTTAATAAGACATGGAAATTGATGACGATCGGAATATCCCACCAGATAGGGGAAGGAAAGAAAGTCAGTATCAAAATATAAATCTAAATAATAAATATCAAAACGGCAGTAACAAGGTAAGCGAAATATCTATTGAAAATATTGAAAAGAATTATTATTCACTTGGAGATCAGGGACCGTACTATGTTTTCGTAGAAAATAAATCAGGGAATATAGGTAAACTGCATAGAATAGGAGCTGCAAGGTTAATATTAAATGCTGAAAATGAAATTAAACATAATATTGTTAATATTTCCATAATTGGTAGAAATAAATTGAAAGTAGAATGTAATACATTTTTGGCCGCAAATAAATTAGCTGAATCTAAAACACTATCGGATAAAAACTATGATGCTTATATTCCTACTTTTTACACACAAAAACGAGGTGTTGTTAGACATGTAGATACTGATATTTCTGAAATTGAATTAAAAGGTTTAATTAAAGGTAAATTTGGTCAGGTTGTTACAGTTACACAGGTTAAGCGAATGTTTAGAAAATCTGAGGATAAATTAATTCCTACGGGGACTGTTATTGTCTCTTTTAAGGGACAAACAATTCCTAGTCAAGTAGTAATAGAAAAAATTGTTTATGATGTCGAAACATATATTCCTAAAATAATACAATGTTTAAAATGCTTGCGTTATGGACATATAGCTAAGCAGTGTCGTGGTAAGGAAAGATGTAAATTTTGCGGTAATGAACATATTAGTGATACTTGCGAGAAACAAAACAACCCTTCGTGTATTTTTTGTACAGGCAATCATTCTGCTACAGATAAATTTAAATGTCCAGAATTTTCCGAACAAAAATCAATTAAACGTTTAATGGCAACAGAAAACATAAGTTATGTGGAAGCTCTTAATAGACATAAATCAAGCTATGCATCAGCTACTAAATCTCCCACAGAGGGATCTAAATATACAGTCAATATAAAAAGAAAAAGAATCGCAACAAGTCCATTACCACCAGATCCTATAACCCAAGAGCATAGAGATATAATAACCCTTCCAACTATCCCCTCTAGACCCGTATATGAAAGTTTTAGAAATATTCCACAATATCACAAGGTACCTTTTAGTCAGCCGAGTACTTCTTCTTTTACTCACTTTGATGCTGCATGTATTCAGAGCAACACAATAATGGAATCAATTATAAAAGTTATAAAAGAGTATATACCAACAGATAATAAGCAAATGTTAAATTCAATTAAAACGAATATTTTACCAATTCTTAATAACATTTAACAATAAATTCAATATTCTTCAGTATAATATAAGATCATTAATACACAATAAAGGATTACTAGAAAAATTTTTGTATGATAATAATATTCATTTGAGTATTTTAAGTGAAACTTGGTTAAAGAAACATTTGAAACCAAATTTTAATGGGTATCATTTGTTTCGTTCAGATAGAGAAGATGGATATGGTGGTGTAGGTATTCTTCTGAAAAAAAATATTGCTTTTAACAATACAAAGAGTTTTAAGAGTATTGAAGGTTTAATGACTGTCTCTCTAGCTGTTAAAGTAAGTAACTTATTTACAATAAATATTTATTCGATATATGCAAAACCGAAATTAAACATATCTGAAAGAAGTTGGTCATTGTTTCTTGAAAGCCTGGAAAAACCTTTTTTGTTGGCGGGTGACTTTAATTGTCACCACCAAGTGTGGGGTTGTGATATTACTGATAGAGCAGGAATTAATTTACTTTCAGCAATTGAAAATACCAATCTAGTTTTTCTTAACAATGGCGCGGAAACGCTCATTCCTTCATTAAATCAAAAGAAAAAATCGGCAATAGACCTGTCTATTGTATCGCCTGATTTGGTTACATTATGCAATTGGCAAACAAAAATAAATACTTTAGGATCTAATCATTTTCCCATATTAATAGAAATCAAAAGTAATAATTATATTATTAAAACAAATCAAAACAGATGGAATTTAAACAAAGCAAATTGGTCACTTTTTTCTGAAAATATTGAACACAGTAATAATCATAATAATATAAACCGATATGATAAATTTATAGCAGAATTAAACAAAGCAGCAGAAAATTCAATATGATACAACAAAAAGAAAAAAGTGATCAACTCGAAATTTAATAAACATTGGTGGAATGAAGAATGTGATATATTAATGAAAAATCAAAAAGATGCTCTTTTGCGTTTTAAACAAAACTCAAATGCAGAAAATTATATTTGTCTACAAAGAACAATGGCTTTGTGTAAAAAACTAATAAAAAAGCGCAAAAAAGAATCTTGGAGAAATTTTTGTACTTCAATAAATAAAAATACACCGATCTCACAAATATGGACAGAGGTTAGAAAATTAAAAAATAATTGTAAAGAACCAGTCAGTAAGGTAGTAGCAGGAGAATGGACAACAACCTTTATAAACCAAGTCACGCCACCATGGGTTGAAGAAGAAGAAGCAGTTTACCCTCCTCAAGTAGAAAATATCAATAAAATTGCAATGGACAGTCTGTTAAAGAAATTTAGTCTCAAAGAATTCCAGAGCAGTATTAAAAAGCACAAAAATACGGCTCCTGGTATCGACAACATTCATTATATAATGTTATACAACCTTCCATTATCATGCAAAATTACTTTGTTAGAAATAATAAATAATATATGGGAAACCTCGCAGTATCCAGAAGATTGGAAGAAATACATTATGATTCCAATGTTAAAACCGCAAAAAGATTCAAATCTAGCAGAATCATACAGAGGTATATCACTGGCATCATGTGTACTTAAAACATTCGAGCGAATGCTCAAAACAAGAATGGAATATTGGCTAGAATCCAATCTCAAACTACCAAAATATCAGTTTGGGTTTAGAAAAGCTCATTCCACAATAGAAAATGTTACTCATCTAGTCACTGACATTAATATCTCATTCTCATTAAATCGTTCTACCATAGCGTTGTTTATGGATATTCAGGGAGCCTACGATAAAGTAAATCTAGGAATTCTACATCAACAAATGGTGCGAATTGGTTTTAGTTGTGAATTTTCTAGAAAAATAATAAAATTATATCGTAATCGCATAATTAACCTTAAAATAAATGAGGAAATTTTAGATACAAGAACAACAAGTCTGGGATTACCTCAGGGTAGCGTTTTAAGTCCTATATTGTATACAATCTATACCTTTGACCTAGAAAAGCTAACAGACGAATTCAGGGATATTAAGATACTAGAATATGCTGACGATATATGCATTTACATTGATAATTGTGAATTTGAATCTGGTTACAGTTCTTTAAATCAATTTTTTCTTCGATTTAACCAATGGTGTCACGAGAAAAGTTTAAACATTTCACTCACGAAATCAAAAGCATGTATATTCACCCGGAAACGAACTATTCCCAATCAGCTTGTTTTACAACACCATAGTTTTCCCGTCATCTCCCACGTAACATACCTAGGAGTAACAATTGATAGAAAATTAATCTGGAAAGAGCACATAGAAAGAATATTAAAAAAAGCCGAAAAAGGATTAAATATATTAAGAGCTGTAAGTTCTTACAGTTGGGGAGCCGATTCAGAAATGTCCCTGTTATTATACAGGTCATTTATTAGATCAATTCTGGATTACGGATGCTTTCTATACTCTCAAGCAGCCTCCAGCAACCTAAAAAAGTTAGATAATTTAGTGAATAAATGTCTAAGATTATCCCTTGGAGCCTTTAAAAGTACACCAATTTCAAATCTTCAAGTAGAATGTTGTGAAATGCCTCTAGAGCTAAGAAGAAAATATCTCTGTAATAAATTTTTGTGCAAAATTTCATCTAAAAATAGTAGTCTAGTTAATAAAGTTCACAACCTTTTTATAATGGATTTAACTAATAAGTACTGGCAGAAAAAAGAATCACTGGTTTTATGTAAATCATATCAAGGCTGCTTACAATATAAAGACAATATGTATAAAAACGAACTGTTACCGATATACCAAACAAACTTAACTGATGTGCCTGAAATAGACATACGTTTTCTGAGAGATTATTCTAATTACCCCATGTCGTTGAGAAATGTGATGTTTAATTCAGACATAGAAAATGATTTTAAAAATTATCATATCATATTTACAGATGCATCAAAAAAAGACGATAAAACGTCCTGTGCATTTTGGGACCCTACACGAGACTATTTCGAGGCAAAAAAACTTCTGAGTGAATTTTCAAGTTATTCAGCTGAACAACTCGCTATATTAGAAGCATTAAAATATATTAAAAATAAATTATTTAATAAAAAATTTTTTTTAATAATATCAGATTGTAAAAGTGTTTTACATAAACTTTCAAACATATCTACTAATATTAATATTAATTATATCTTACAAAATATATTAATTAATTTCAAAAACTTGTATGAGGAAGGAAAAATAGTTAAGTTTGTTTGGGTTAAAGCTCATTGTGGGATCATCCACAATGAAAAAGTAGACATACTGGCCAAGGAAGCATTAGATTCCGATACTGTTGTAAATTATTCATTAGTTCCTGAAGACCTTTATAGTATTTCAAAAAATATAATTAGGCAGGAATGGATGAATAAATATGATCATTCCACCAAGGGACTTTTTTATAAAGGCATTCAGCCGAAAATTCCTACCAAACCATGGTTCTGTAATTTTATAACAAAAAAAGATGCAATCAGAATTATCTGTAGAATTCGATTCAATCATTCCCTAGCACCATCTCACTTATTTAAATTAAAAATTGTAAATTCCCCAAACTGCGAATGTGGAGAATATGGCACACTAGAACATATGATATTAAATTGTAGTAAAAATAGAATAAAGACCAATGTTTTTATGGAAAACATTATGAAAATAAAAATTTTAGTAAAACCCATCAACCTTTATGGGTTAATAGTTTCTAACAATATAGAAGTTTATAAGTTGCTGTATCAATACATAAGCAGTTTAAAAATAAGAATATGAAACAATAATTTATAAAGACCAATGTATACCAAAACTTGTATATAAATGAAAAAAGAAAAAAAAAAAAAAAAAAAAAAAAAAAAAATAGATATATATATAAAACAAAATAAAAAAGAAAGCATTTCAACAATAAAAAAAATATATATATTAGACAATATTAATAAAACGAAATACAGAAAAAATATTGAAAATAAAAAAAAAAAAAAAAAAAAAAAAAATAAATAAATAAATAAAAAAAAAAAACACTGCTTGCGGAATTGGATAATACTGGATAAACAACCACTGGGCACTGGATGCATGGATACGAAACTGGATACCTTCTACTAGAATATTGTATACAAAATTGTATAAAATTAATAAAAAAAAAAAAATAAATCAATAAATAAAAAATATGATGTTTGTAAGTTTACCAATTGTATAATGTAGAATTTTTAACGTAGTGATATTGTTTTAAAAATATTAATAATGTAAATTTTAAATATTAATAGCTTTTATTTCAATCATTGTTAAGAATCAAAGTCAAACATGATTAGGCGAATGAAACCATAGGTTTCGCAGTCAATATTCCAACCACACACACACATAAGTTATTCTAAATGTGTATAACTACATAATTTCAAAAATTTGGCATCAGGATTTTTGACTATAATAAACAATTTTTTTATTTTTTTTAATACATATTGATAGTATAAGTCTTTTGCTTTCATTTGTTACCCACAGAATAACCCTATCTTTATTATTTTATATCTTATGTTATTGTAAAAAAAAAGGTCTCTGAGATAAACAAATACAATAACTTTTAAAATCATTAATATATCGATCCCAAATTTTGAGGGTTTGTTAAGTACCCCAATACCCAACTTTGGGCGGAACTCTAAAGTTTAAAATTTAAGTTTACTAAAAGTTTTTAACAAATATCAACTGTCACTTATTTTGCTGTTTGCGAAGCAAAAAATTGACTTTTCAACTTTCAAAAATCGGCATTTTGAAGCTTTGTCAATATTCTAAAAAATAAAATTTTGTAATTTTATGTCAAGTATTTAGCTTTCTAATAGGGTGCAAAAAATTGAAAAAAACGCGTTTTTTGCATTAAATTGTTAATCATTAAAAAACGGCTCCGAACTTCAAGCAGGAAACAGATAGGTTTTCTTCTTATAGGTCTACAATAACTAAAAAAATTGTCAGATATTATACCTGGATTATTGAGTGTCACGAGAAAATCCTTATTACCCTGGACTAATATGACTGGACAAGCAAGTGACTAAACAAACTTCATATATTATGTAAACTTTACTAACAAAAACGTTCAAAAAATATTCCAATAAATATAAATAATCAAATTCCATATTCAAATACTTCAAAATATTTGGGTATTACTCTTTAATAAGCACTAGTAATGTTAGTCAACATTATTTATGAGAGGATGTATATTTCTTACCTACCTGTCGGCGAGAATCCGGAAGCTATCGACAAGGACAGCCTGTTCTGACCGAGAGAGAGAGACAGAGTTACATTTAGCAGAACTTTAAGATGTTTAAAAAAGTTTATAACAAATAGTTGCTTTGTGTTACACTTTATTTTAAAAATAAAAACGGATTCGGAAAGTGGGTCAAATTCTGTAATGCCCTATTAAAAAAAAAAAGTTTACGTTTATTTTAACCAAAAATATTTGAAAAAAAAATTGTTTAAACAATTTATTAATTTACAACCAACTAGTGCACTAGAACTTGTTAAGACCTTTCATATAAAAAAAGAATCATCTCAATATCTGCCTTAGTTTTTGCGTTATTTGATATAGGTAAACTTTTACATTGGAATTAAGCTATACCCAGAATCGCGAGGAACGGCCTTAAGCATTGTAATAACCTAAAATTTAATGAGTACCTGGTATGTTTGTTGACGTTACAAGTTTAAATATAAAATATACCAAATTCAGAAATTTATATTTATAAAAAAACACAAATAGGTCCTTAAATAAAAGACAATATAAAAGAAAATATCGTAATAACGAAGTAAATGAACAAATTACTGAAGTATGTTAAATTACATATCGTAATAAATTAAATACAACGATAAATATATAAAATAATATCGCTGAGAAAAAGGAAAATAATAATAAATCTTATATTGTTCCGACAGGGAAATAATAAAAAATCTAATATCTAGCCCGAAAAGGAGTTATGAAACACAGTCAGTGTTTACAAATAAGAAATTGATTATGGCTATCAGATTAAGGTTGAATCTTGTAATTCAACCGTAACCAATCAAATCATTCAACCAATCCGTAAAAAAATGTGGCATTCGAAATGTAGCTATGTAGGTGTGGCGTTTAATATTCTTAAAATGTCGTGGATTGCAAAAGTCTCAAACGAAAAATTGTTATGACAAATTTTACATGACGGAAAGCTGATTAGCACAATTAAAATAAGAAAAACATCGTAACTGGGCCACATATTTCGAACCGAAAAATACTCTCTAATATACGTCATCATGCGAGGTAGAGGAAAGAAAAAAGAAATCTTGGTATTATATATACTATATGAGGTCTATTAAGCACTAAACAATAATCTTTGCACTGGCACAATTTTCTGTAACTATGCTAAAGCTTTTGATTGTGTAAATCACATTTTGATAAAAAAACTAAATTGGTTCCAATCTTACTTAAGGAATAGGAAACAATGAGTTTGAGCAAATGATACTGACTCAAAAGTCACAAAAGAATTGTATGTGGAGTACCACAAGGTTCAGTAATGGGTCCTCTACTTTTCCTTATCTTTATAAATGACGTCTGTAACTTAAAAATCTATGGAAAATGTATCTTTTTGCTGTTGATACCAGTATTATCTGGAGGAACTCTAATATTGCAACTCTTCATTTAATTATAACTTCCGATCTACTGAGAATAAAAACCTGGTCCGAGTGTAATTTCTCTCTCTCTCTCTCTCTCTCTCTCTCCTCTCGCTCTCTCTCTCTCTCTTAACTCTCTTTCAACGTAGATAATACAGTAGCATTATCCAACCATGGATATCCATCAACCTTAGATGGTCCCTTCATATCGATTTGTTAAGTAAGAAACTAGCCCCAACCTGCTACGCAATAACATCTGTTTCGAAAGAAATCAATTTAGCATCTTCCAAAATAACATATTTTTCTTTGTTCAAGTCTCATCTTCGACATAACCTTGCTTTTTATGATTCTAGTACAGCTGCCCAATTTGATGTTATTTTTAAATTACAAAAAAGAGCAATACGGTATCTTTTTGGCCTCAGTAGAATAGCACATTGCAGAATCTACTTAAAAAATCACGGGATTTTAATTCTTTCCTCCTTATATATTCTAGAAACTGTTTGCTTAGTTCGTAAACACCTACATGTTTTCCAGCAAGACCTAATCATAACTACTCTAGCAGAAATTTCACCTTTGATGTGTATTTAGTGATCCCGTCCACTGAGTTAGTAAATAAATCTATTGTTACGAACATGCCTTCGGCGTGACCCATGTAACGGTTGCAGCTGGAAAGCGATCAGAGGCTTCCAGAGATGTATCGAGCGCGGGAGAGATCGACCCATCAAACATGAAAATTGAAGGTGGACTACTCCAGAATATTCTAGAATAATACTTTTGATATCTACACACAATCTACTACACAATATCTAAACACTGTTATGAGTTGAGTTTAGTTGATAAGACATTACCGAACTGTAAACTTATAAATAAATATATTTATATGAATTGACACAGCTTGTTTTATTTAAATCGAAAATGTATCTAGAAGATTCGTCGAGATAATTAAAGAAGTATGTACTCAGACCAATGAGAAATTTGGAGTAGTTTCAAGAACATTCGATAAGATACAGAAAAGGTAAACGACAAGATAGAAGACGTAAAAGAGATAAAACAATTAGAGACAACACATCCAGTTAGCCAGTGACAGAATAAAAGATCAATATGATTCTCGATGCAAAAATGAAAGCTATGAAGTAGGTGATCTTGTTTGACTTTATAATCCATGACTCGGTTTGCTCCAAAAGACAAAATTGGTAGTCTATGCGCCTTTATATTATTTAGTACCTTTCTTACTGTTTGCTTGTGGGTTTTATGTTGTAATATAATTTCCTCTGAATTCTTTATTGTGGCAAACTTCTTTTTCACTAATTTTTCTATTTACTTCATTAAAAAAAATCATAATATCAAATTCGTTTTTCCATTTTAATCCATTATGTAATTACTGTATTGTCGTGCTGGAGCCGCAGGACTCTTAGCGGGTTGGGATTCAAGTACCACCCTAGCTTATCCTCTTAGCAGCCTCCTGCTCGACGTAGATTCCAAGGTCGAACAATATGTATTTTGTCTACATTCCTGTCAAAAAAATCTACTTCTGGCATTGTATTCGTATTCGCATGCGGTGCGTAATATCTCTCCTGCTGTGTCTCTATTTCTGTGGCATCTCACCTGTGTCCATTGATTATTCTTTCTTCTAAGTTGTGATTGCCAATCTCCTCTGTTTCTATTACGATATATCCTCGTATCATCTCTTTCATATTCACTTACATTTCTATCCTTTTTGTTCCTATATTCTTTTCTTTCTTCGAATTTATTTTTATAATATCCATATATTGCATTCTTACTTTTCTCATATCAAAATCGTATTTGTTCCTGTAATTTAACACTCCTCCTTGTGTGCTATCTTTTATCTCGTCGATCGATAAAAATTTGTACATTACCTCTTGTGTGGTTGAAAAGTTGCCTGCCTTTAATATTATCTTCGCTTTGTCTGTGCTGGCATTACGTTTATTGTAGCCACTACTGCCTCTGTTCTGTATTTTCTGCTAGTTCCAGTGGCATTCCTTCTGCTATGTATGCAACTTTTAGCTGTTCCGCTAATTCTTCAACTTCAGATGCATAGACCTTTGCATCTTTATGTCCTTGTCTTTTCTTCGCCAATTTAGCTATTACCGTCTTCGGACTGTCGCCTCTCAGTTCTCTCTTCATGCCTCTGCTATTTTTGGTATTGCATCCTCTGTAGTTATAGCGTTTCTGGCCTTATTGATTATTCTTGTCTTTATTAATGTTATCGCTGTTTCCTCGTGTCCTATCGCTTTTTTCTCAAGGAGTTTTAATGCATCTAAAAATGACTACAGTGTACCTGCTTTTCCATCAAACTCGCTGGGTAACACCTTGCTTGCGATATTTAAAAATTCGTTGATTGTAAGAGCCATACTTATTTCTTGCTCTGTGTCGCTATGTTTTTCCTTCTTTGTAGGTTGTTGTTTCTTTGTCAAAGGTAGAGAAACTTCTTTAAAACTTCTACATTTTGAGTATATTCTTTATCCGAAATGTCCATAATGTTATTATCATTTAAAACTTTTCTATCTCCAGTGAGTCCTTGTATTTGCAGTGATTCGGCCGTTTCAACGAAGGTATTTAAATCTTCTTGTCTAATTTGTACTTCTCCATGGTATATAAATTGTAGTAAGTCTCTTAGTGCTTCGTAAGTTACGTTTGTATTAATTGCTGTAGGATGTTGACAGGGATTTAACTTAAAAATTTCTTTAAAATATGGGCTACAAACCGGAAGAACCATTTTATGTGCTTTTATGCATTTTCCTTGTGCTGCAAGTATTACGTCTACAAAATTTTGACACTTCCATAATGAATTTATTCCTGAACTCATATTTGCGTGGAAATTGTTCCAACATAATGAAAATTTTTCTGACGCCATGGTCAATTGTCTTTAAAAGTTCTTTTAAATTCTTTTCCTTCCTTATAACTGTAACGATTATTCTAAATATCCTAATTTATTATACATGAGTAGTAAAATAAAGTCATATCCGAATTCTTTGTCTATAGCAAATAGCAAATTCATATCGTAATCTAATATTTTCCGGCCTATGTCACCGTGTATATTCACTGGCAAATATAAATACTTTTAAAAATATACCTTAAATAAATAAAACTATATCACACATTTGTTTCATTAAAACAATATAGAATTTGATATATAGATAGTTATTTAGTAATAACTTAAAAATAAATTGTATACTCTACTTTTAAAAGCAATAAATATTGTGTATTCAACATTCTAAACTTGACCTAATTAAATTCTTTATATTTCTAATAACTTTTCTCAACTAATAATTATTAATTTCAATCTGTTAGACTGTATATTTTATATAAGGGATAAAAAAATAAATTTACTTACATAATACATTTCACATATGGGTTTTGTTAATTCACTTTTTCCATAATCCATTTTTTCATTTACTGTCCATCGTCATGAGCTGGCTCTAAAGATGCTTCCGTGGAGCTCCTGGCGGGTTCGGTCCAGAATTTTACGGGAACTTTCTTAACTGCTGATGCATCTCGCTTTTGGAAACTTTTAAAATGGGTTCCATATCGTTTAGTATGCTGATGGATACTTTACCCCATTTTTCATTTAAATTTCCAGTATGTTGTTACTATTTTTCGTTTGTTTCTTCGGATCAAAGATTTCTTATTCAAAAGGTAGGATCGCCATGTAATAAATAACGCTTCACTTATGGTATCGTATGGTACATTTATTGAAAACAATACTGTACACACTTACAATGTTACTTATCTTAAATATAATAGTACTTAGTTGACGTTGTGACAATACGTGAAACATTAACTTGCCATATTGACGTTAAACTAGTTCTGTTCTTTGAGATAATAATTGTTGTTTCTTTTATAATATGTCCTTGCATATATCAGCAATTGTTTATTACTGGGTCAAGTTTGTTTTATCAACAAACCTCGATTCCATTCATTAAAAAACATATTTTATATAAACAAAATGCGCAAATATGTTACACGAATATGAATTATAATATTTTAGGAATAATACTACACGCCAACCTGGGCCTACATATAAAGTTGCTGATCGGACGCTCAGATCTAAGAGGGGAGCAGTGTTACGAATATGCATTCGGCGTGGCCCATGTAACGGTTGCATAGGCCGAGCAACGATGCAATGTATCGAGCGCGAGAGAGATCAACCTGTCAAACGGGTGAATTAGAGGTGGACTACTCCAGAATATTCTAGAATAATACTGGTATATATATGAACGCAGTTGAGTTTAATTGATAAGTTATTACCGAACTGTAAACTTATAAATAAATATATTTTTATGAATTCGAACCCCTCGTGTTATTTAAAAACGGTACACTATATCGTCACCTTAATACTACAACTAAAAGGTAACTTGAAAAATGACATTCTTTAGAAAACCAGTTTTAAAATTTGCTTTAAAATTAGCGCTTCATATCTGATCGGCATTTTATACTATAATTGTCAATGTTTTACTATAGATTCACAAAAATATTGAATTAAAAATCCTTTGTAAAAGGTATATATTTAAGGCCCAAACGGGCTAAGTTAAAAAGACATAACGTTTTCGGAATCCATGTTCCATCATCAGTGTCCTAGAAAATAGTTAACCACTTAATTAAAAAGAACATAGGTTAAAATTTTGACTAAGGTTAATGAAAAATGTAGTTAATACTTACTAGGAGTACATGAATGTAGCCACCAAGATTAAATATATGGGTAAAAACCCGTTAACAGATGTTTAATTACATTTAGTTTTAAAAATACGTTATAATAATTTAGGATGATAGAGTTACCGATGGATTAGGTAACATGGTGATATATGACTCCACGTTGAAGTTGCTAGTCCTGAGACGGTATGTCTTCGAGGACTGTATGAGTGCAACTGATTGGCAATGACATTTGATGACAATATTGTTAAGTTATGACGGAAATTATCACAGAGCAGTCAATATAACTGTATGTTTCTACTTAAGACAAAAGCCAACGTTATTTAAAATTGTGAAAATTAAGTAAACTAATATAACAGTATCAACCATCAATGTTGTAGTTTTAATTTATGTAAATAAGATGATGTGAGGAAGAAAAATTGTATGGTTGTAGTTAGGCAACCAACTAAGCATGTATGTAGCAATGTAATATAGAAAAATTTTATTATATGGCCCTTTATGTTTCTTAAACATTTGGTACCCAGAAAATATAAACTAGACACATGTGGAAGGTTGAATTCTAGAAATTTTAATGTTAATGTTTGGATCTAAATGTATTTATTTAGAATTGGAAGTGTTCTTGAATGAATAAAACAAAAACTTTTGTAGTAAATGTTCATGTGTTATTTAACTTTTAACTCAAATATAGAGGCCCTGTATGTCAATACAGGGGTTTTAATGGAGTAGTGATGCGCATCATAAGGTGTTGCTTCCAGATAACACCTCTAGCCTCTCCTACTCAATTCCTATCCTCACCTCCGAGAAGTGTGATCCGGATCACACGGGTGAACCCCGGTAAACCTGAGCAACCCTACTGGAGACTGGGTAACCAACCCCAGTGGAAGGTAGGGTCAGGGCTGACGAGGAAGGGAGAAATGGTCCTCCGAAAAGGGGGTTGGGCATGAGGCTAACTCCCTCATCCCATAAAAACCTATTGTTACGAAATCTCGAGATAGAAAAGCCGGACTGAATTCAAGACGACGACCCACGCACCGAACTAAGGACAATGATTTAAAGATCAGTACTTGGAATGTAAGAACGCTGTATAGGACAGCGGGACTGAAGCTGCTGCAAGATCAACTCCTAAAATATAGAATAGACATTGCAGCCATTCAAGAGATGAGATGGACAGGAACCGGCATTTTGCAGAAAAAAGAACATGATATATATTACAGCTGCAACCCGAACCGACATGAGTTCGGAACCGCGTTCCTAGTATCAAAGAGAATCAAAAATTTTATTATTGGTTTTAAAGCCATAAATGATCGGTTATGCATCCTTCGAATAAAAGGAAAATTTTTCAACATATGCCTGATCAACGTGCACGCGCCAACCGAGGAAAAAGACGAAGAAATTAAAGATCTATTTTACGAAGATCTCGAAAGAGCATATGATAACTGTGCCAAAAACGATATTAAAATAATCATTGGAGACATGAACGCCCAGATAGGAAAAGAGATATGCTACCAAGATTATATTGGTAAACATAGCCTTCACGACGTTACTAATGACAATGGTTTAAGGCTTATTAGTCTGGCAGCTTCCAAAGATTTAATTGTGGGAAGTACATGTTTTAATCACAAGAATATCCATAAAGCCACTTGGATATCACCAAATGGACACACCACAAATCAAATCGACCATGTTATAATTGACAGAAGGCACTTTACAAACCTAATGGACGTAAGAAGTTACAGAGGAGCAAATATTGACTCAGATCATTTTATGGTAGGGGCCAAGTTACGACAAAGAATTTCCAATGCCAAGAAAGAAAGGGGCACTAGACAAGTAAAATATAATTTACATATGCTAAAAAATGAAAACAAGGAGAAACAGTTCCAGTCACATATAAAAGAAACCCTAGAACACACCTGGGCAGTCGACCAGTCAAGCACGGAAATGTGGAACAACTGCAAGGAGGCTCTGAAATTAGCAGCCGAAAGCACATTGGGAATATCCCGAACCCAAGAAAGAAACGACTGGTTCGACCAAGACTGCAAAAAAATAACAGATGAGAAGAACGAGGCATTTAGGACCATGCAACAACGAAAAACTAGAACAACAATAGATAGATACAAAAACTTAAGGAGAGAGGAAAAACGCATACACCGAAAAAAGAAACGAGACTCGGAAAATGACATGTTAGAACGGCTCGAAAGCCATATGAGTCACGGAGAAACAAGAAAGTTCTAGCATCAAATAAATAGTATTAGAAAAGAATTCAAACCAAGAATCAACTATTGTAATGATAAGGAAGGCAACTTACTTACCAACAAAGAGGACATCCTTTTACGATGGGTAGAGCACTTTCGAGAGTTGCTGGAAGGGGAACCTACTAACAATATAGAGCTGGAATACCGAAATGAGGAACTCGTGGAACCCCCCTCGGTAGATGAAGTAAAAATATCTATAGAAAAACTAAGGAACCATAGGTCCCCAGGTAGCGATGGCATCCCAGCAGAGTTATTTAAGCACGGTGGAGAGCAGCTCACCAAGGTGATGCGAGAAATTGTTTGTAGAATTTGGTCTGAGGAGCAAATGCCAGAAGAATGGAGCTTAGGCTTAATTTGCCCGTTACACAAAAAGGGAAACCAACTGGAATGCAATAATTACCGCGGAATAACTCTCCTAAATACAGCATACAAGATATTATCAAATATTTTGCACGAGAGATTAAAGCCTTATACTGAAATGTTTCTAGGGGAATATCAGGCAGGATTCAGGCCTGGACGTTCAACCATTAACCAGATCTTTACACTACGACAGATCCTCGAAAAAGCGCAAGAGTTTAACATAGATATGTATCATATTTTTGTCGATTTTAAAGCGGCATATGACAGTGTCTTAAGACCAAGTCTTTACAACGCTATGAATGAGTTAGGAATTCCAAAAAAACTCATATGTTTGATAAAAGTGACAATGGCGAAGATGCTATCAGCAGTAAAAATTCAAAACGACTCGTCAACCCCATTTCAAATACATAGGGGGTTAAGGCAGGGAGATGCGCTGGCGTGTCAGCTTTTTAATGTCGCCTTAGAAAAAGTTGTACGAGACGCTAATTTAGATAGCAGGGGAACAATATTTAATAGATCAGTCCAAATTCTAGCATATGCAGACGACGTGGACATTATAACAAGAACTAGGGCGAGAACTGCGGAAATCCTAACCGAGCTAGTAGCAGCAGCAGAACGAATGGGGTTACATATAAATCAAAATAAAACCAAATTCATGGCGACTAACACAAACACAAGAGCTGGAAATGTTGACACAAATTTAATCATCAATGACCAAAACTTCGAAGCAGTCAATGAGTTCATATATCTAGGGACATCGGTTAACCCCAATAACAATACATCTGAGGAAATAAAAAGGCGAATAATAATTGCAAACAGGTGTTATTATGGTCTATCAAAGTACTTAGCTAACAAACGTCTGTCTCAAAAAACTCGTATAAGGCTGTATAGAACACTGAACTTCTAGTGTTTTTCCGTTAAGAAATCAAGCAATTGTATTTGATTATAGTCGTAAAAGACATGTCGTGGAATGCAAATTTTAGATTCCCCATGTCTCTTTTAACATCTTTTATCAACGTCTGTTTGCCTTGCAATTTTTAGAAGGCTCAGATTATAAAGCAGAAATCTGAATTGTGTTTCGAAACTATTTTACGATTTTTGTATTTAGATGTCGCTAGTGCGTCCGTATTGAAGCCATGTTATTGTTCCTTCTTAAAAGGCAGAAAATATTGATTTTTCACGTTGAGGACTCCTATGAATAGCTCTTCTGACGAGACCTATTAGGTCGAAATACGTATCAAGAGATACATAGGATTTGTTTGCGTGAAATCAAATATTTGCTGCCTTTCTTCATTTTATTCGGATTTACTCTGTGTGAGTACTAGAAGCACAATTCGCTAAGGATTTCTGCTTAGTTGTAAAAGACATGTCGTGGAATGCAAATTTTAGATTCCCCATGTCTCTTTTAACATCTTTTATCAACGTCTGTTTGCCTTGCAATTTTTAGAAGGCTCAGATTATAAAGCAGAAATCTGAATTGTGTTTCGAAACTATTTTAAGATTTTTGTATTTAGATGTCGCTAGTGCGTCCGTATTGAAGTCATGTTATTGTTGCTTCTTAAAAGGCAGAAAATATTGATTTTTTCACGTTGAGGACTCCTATGAATAGCTCTTCTGACGAGACCTATTAGGTCGAAATACGTATCAAGAGATACATAGGATTTGTTTGCGTGAAATCAAATATTTGTTGCCTTTTTTCATCATAAAAAACTTTAATTGTTTCTTTAAAAATCGACAACATGCTTAAATAGCCAGCGGAGGAGTAGCGATATACATAAAGAACGACATTGATAGTATAGAAATACCATTAAAAACAAAAAATTGCAGTCAGAATCAAAGACGTAACTACCTTTTCTTTATGCAACATATACATTCCCCCCAACCAAGAACTGAACCATAACGAAATATCGGACCTCTTAGATCAAATACCTATTCCACGATTAATTGTTGGAGACTTCAACGCACATAACCCTTTATGGGGTTCAAAAAAATTAACGAGTCTCGGTAGAAAAATAGAATCCCTTCTGGAAAAATTTAACCTAAATCTACTTAATGACGGACGAGACACCCGTTTCGACATAAGATCAGGTGAAGGTTCTGCTATCGACTTGTCTATATGCGAACCATCAATAACTCATATTCTTTCATGGGATGTATTACTGGAACCATACGATAGTGATCACTACCCTATTATAATCCATAACGAAGAACCATCTACAGCTATACCTGAAGTAAAATGGAACTTGAAAAATGCTGATTGGAAGAAATTTCAAAACCACATCCAACACAACTTGCATGCCATAAACCAAAACAGCAATGTGAATGAAGAAGTAGATTTTATTACAAAACTGATAATAGATTCAGCAGATAAAAATATTGGAAAAATTAACTTCGCCAGTAAATTCCATCCAGTTCCTTGGTGGAACCAAGAATGCAAACAAGCAATTTAACAATCAAAAAAAGCGTTTAATAAATTTAAACGACAGAAAAATGAACAAAACTCTTTAGAGTTCAAACGACTACAAGCTATAGCCAGATATACTATCAAAAAAGCAAAGCCCGAATCTTGGATAACATACGTTTCAACAATTGACAGTTCTACTCCAATGACAACTGTTTGGAAAAAAGTAAAAAGAATATCTGGTACAAAATCACACAAGTCGATAAATCTGTTAGAGCAAAATAATGTAATATATAAATCTCAAAAGGAAATATCAAATATACTGGCATTAGGTTATGAAAAAAACTCAAGCGATGCATACTATTCACCAAATTTTTTAAAGAACAAAATAAATGAAGAAAAATCTACCATAGACTATGAAGATCAAAATAACAGTGAAATAAACTTTCCAATATCGATGGATGAATTAGAAACGGTAATGAAAAACTGTAAGAACTCGTGCCCTGGGCCAGATAATATTCCCACTATTTTTCTAAAAAACCTCACCTACCCATCTAAAGAATACTTACTCAACATGTTCAACCTAATTTTCTCGAAAAATGTATTTCCAGAATCCTGGAGAAATTCAATAATAATTCCTATTCCTAAACAAAGTAAATCAAAATCAGATCCCGAAACATATAGGCCAATATCCCTTACGTGTAGTATGTGCAAAATGCTAGAGAAAATAATAAATAACAGACTTATATGGTATCTGGAATCAAAGAAACTAATTATACCAGAACAAAGTGGCTTCAGAAAGCGTCGTTCTACTGTAGACAACCTTATTGATGTAGAATCGGAAATACATGAGGCTTTCGCAATCAAACAACACTGTATTGGAATATTTTTCGACATTAGTAAAGCCTACGATTCAGTATGGAAATATTCAATTTTAAAAACGCTTAGCGAATGGAAAATAAGAGGTAATATACTCAAATACATATCAAACTTATTAAAAAATAGACAATTTCAGGTCAGAGTAGACGGCGTATATTCCTCAACAAAAAACCAAGAAAATGGTATACCACAGGGTTCGAACCTTAGCACTACTCTGTTTCTTATAGCTATGAATTCTATTACCGCAAAAATTAAACATCCTGTAAAAGCTAGGCTATATGCAGATGATTTAGTTATACTTTGTAGAGGAAAGAACCTAACAACCATCCATAACCATGTCCAAAAAGCCGTAAATCATATTGAAGAATGGTCATTCACAAGTGGTCTTCAGTTCAATAGTCTCAAAACCAAAGCAGTATGTTTTACGAAAAGTCACCAAATACAACCTAAGAACTTATATTTAAATGGAGAACAGCTTAAATATGTAGACGAAGTTAGATTTCTTGGTATGATCTTTGACCAAAAACTAACTTGGAAGAAACATCTAGAATATTTAAAAAAGACATGTCAACCTGGAATAAATTTGTTACGATCACTCGCAAACAAAAAATGGGGCGCCGACTCTTCTACCTTACTACATATCTACAAGGCTCTAGTACGCTCCAAACTGGACTATGGCTCAATTGTTTATAACTCCTCCAAAAAAACGTACTTAAAAACAATAGACGTTATTCAAAATACAGGCCTCCGAATTTCCTTAGGAGCACACTACACAAGTCCAGTACAAACTCTATACTGGGAAACTGGAGAGATTCCACTCACATTTAGAAGACAATATCTAAGTCTTTCTTATGCCGCGGCAGTATCGTCTAATCAAGATAATCCTGTTATACACAACGTATTCGCTGACCGCTTCAAAAGTTGTTTCCAAACTTCAAATCGAACTGATCACCCTTTCTATTTCCGTCTACATACCTACTTGTTAACAATGGGTATCCATTTTCCAGACACCTACGATATCTCCTCAATTCAAACCCCTCCTCCTTGGACAATTCCACTTCCCTCTACTGACACCAGCTTATTGCGCCTAAACAAGTCAGAAACGCCAGCAAGTCTAATTAATCAAGAATTTCTAAAAATATTAAGCAAATATGGTAGCTGTTTCAAAGTTTACACTGATGCCTCCAAAAACGAAGACGAAACTGGGGCAGCAATCTACTCTTCAGAGTTTACAGAAGCTTACAAATTACCTTCATATACAACAACGTTCTCAGCTGAATTGTATGCGATACTAAAAGCACTAGTTTTGATAGTCAACAAAAATAAAAAGAGAAATATCATTATTACAGATTCTCTTAGCTCAATAATGGCATTAAACCAACTCTACTGTAACCATCCACTACTCCTTCTCATTAAAAAGGAACTAAAACATGCAGAGAATATGAACATTAAAGTTAATTTTATATGGGTACCGTCACATACTGGAATCGAAGGAAACGAGGTTGTAGATAAAATAGCAAAAAATGCACCTTCTAACCCAAATGCAGAAGAGAATACGAAATGTTTTCACACCGACCTGAAAGCATTCTTTAAAGAAAAAATTAATTCAATATGGCAAGATACATGGAAGAACTCTCCAACCAAGCTGTATGAAGTTGATAAGAATCATAAAAAATTCCCAAAATTCAACAATAGAAGACAACAAGTAACTTTCACTCGCCTACGGATTGGCCATACTCGGTTAACACACGACTACCTACTAAAACGTACTGATAAACCTGTGTGTGACATGTGTAAAAGTGTCTTAACGGTAAAACATTGTTTATTGCAGTGCCCCAAGTACGATGTACAACGCAAAATGTATAACATTCCATCAACATTAAACAGTGCTCTTGGAAAAGACAGTAATACTAAAAATATTTTCGCCTTTCTCAAAGACTGCCAGCTGATATCAAAAATCTAATATTTTACTGTGTATAGATCTAGGTTTATTTATATTTATGTATTGCGATAGTTAATATTCTATTGTTAATCTCTAACTTTGTATCACAATCCATACACGCTAATAACCCTGCATGGTTGATGCGTCATATAAGGAAAAAAAAATGGCCTGGAAATGAAATTTTACTTCTTATTACGATACCGGATCCTGTAAAAATTTTAAATACATTAAATCTCCCGTAAATTATAAAACTTATTCTTAGATTAAAATGACAAATTTCTTAGTATTAATACAATATACCGTGCACAATTATGTGATAATGTGTAGGTGTTAATATTCTTTTAAAAAAATTTATAAAAACACCGCGACATTACACGGTAATATTGTGTCATACCATACGGTTTCATCTTTCATATAAACATAGATAGTTTTTAGTTTTGGGTATATTTAAATTTCACCGCGCTGTAACATAAGTCTTAAACAATTTTATTTTACATACATTTAGCACGTTGGCTCTAAAAATGACCTTTAAATATACATTGTTAAAAATTGTATACATTTATCAATTTAAAACGTTCTTTATCGTTTTCTGGTTCTTCATCTCCATTTTGTTTATTCATATCGTTTTCACTCATACCAAATATTGAGTAGTTTATTGTTACAGTAAACTAACTTTATCCTTATATGTCCGTATTATATAATTTGTCTAGTTATTACAGCGTATATAATGTCGTATGTAAATTCCATTTTATTTAACAATAAAACACTGAAAACTTTTTTTTATTTCCACAAAATTAATTCTATCTGGTCTCTACCACAGCTGGTTCGGCAGAGTGCTCTTCTCAGGTCTCAAGTTTCTCGGATCCATTAATCAGCCATTACATTTCTTATACTTTAATTTTAATCCTCTCCAATCAAAGATTTTGAAGCAGCTTTATTAGTCCATTTTTGTTGCTTTTTGTCAGTGTTTCTCCTTTCTCTTTATCATCATCATTACGTAGCGCTACAACACTGGGTGGGTCCTCGCTAACTACAATTTTTCTCCAAGTTGATCGATTTTCCCAAGAATATGCTATCAAATGACATGTTTATTTTTTAGAATATGATTGGATTTTTTTTTCTCTATTGTATATTGAGATGCCCAAGTGGCATTCTTCTGTGGTAACTTCCTTCCATACCAGTTTTACAAGTTTGACATCTTGGCGTCTATGTACGTGTCGCATCTACCTTAAGCGATTTTTCTCCTGAACAATATCGTTATAAGAGCTTTTTTTATTCAGTATGTGTTCTTATTCTATACGGATTTGTAGCGATATGATAATGAGGTTAAAAAAATTTCTTATTATTTTTTTTACTTATTTTTATTTATTTTGCTTCAACCACTTAGGGTTATTAGCATAAGAAAAATACAAAAAGTGATAAAGACTTACATAGGCATATACAAAATATCAATTACATAATAATGTATACAATTTATATTTTAATTATTGATGTATTGTATTAAATTTTATTAAAAAAGTTTATAGATTTCAAGAATTCTATCAAGTCAGCTACGTATTTTAGATTCTCCTAAAAGTTCTTTCAATTTTTTTGGAATGTGGTGATACAGTCTTTTAACTGAGTATCATCATCATCATCATCATCATCATCATTATCAGCGTATTCTACCAATTATGGTGCAGCCTCCCTTACATAGTCGTTCTTCATGTCTGCCCACGACTGTCTAATATTCGCTTTTCTGTGCCATGTTGTACCGGCTTATTTCCTTATGTCATAGTCCCATCTTAAATTTGGACGTCTTCTTAACTGAGTATATTGGACAGTAAATCAAAATGTGCTTCAATGTCACTTTACATTCACAGACAAAACACACTGGTTCCTCTTCTCTCTTCAACAAGTATTCATGTGTTTTAGAAGTGTGTCCTAATCTGAGATGTGTTATTAGGACTTGATGTTGTCGCTTTGAAGGCTAGAAGTTCCATGAAAGAAAGGAAGATTTTATTTCTGTCAATTTAGTGGTGCTTCTATTCCATTGGTTGTACCAAATATCGTGCAATTTTGATTTTAAGTAAGGTTTTAAATCTAAATGCACCGTTTTGATACCAGATTGATGATAACCAGATTTTCGACTGATACGACTAAATTGGTTAGTGCGGAATTAGCTGGACTATCTGCGTTTTCGTTACCATCTATTCCAACTTGTGACGGTACCCAGATGAACAACTGTCAAATTGTTTTGGTATATATAGTATAAAATTAACTTAATCTGCTGTAATGTTGGATGAGAGGGATAAATCTGAGAAATTGTGTCAAATAGCTAAGTGAATCAGAAGAGATTTGGGAAGTTTTTTTTCTAGAATAAGGGTTAGGGCCTTATTGATGGTAAATAGTTCTGCTGTAAAAATACTTGTTTTAGGAGACAATTTATAGATGAAATGTTCATGTGATATTACAAAGAATGCTCCTACTCGATTTATGGTTCTAAATGCGTCCGTGTATATAAAATGGTAATTTTTATGCTATGTGAGAACATGGAGAAAGTGAAATGTACAAAAATTGAGTATCACATTATTTTTGTTATATGCTGTAAGTTTAAAGGTTACAAAGCGGAAAGGGAATATTCCAAGGAAAACATAAATTTATTTCACAGTTGTATAAATGGGAGGTAGTTCAATATTAAAATATAATAAGTATCTATCAGCTCGTTTAAATGAAGGTACAGGACCCTATTTCCTTTTTGATTTCCTAGAACCTGTTAGCAACAGCATAATGAAGAGCTGGATTTTGGTTACATTTTATATTGAGACATACGATAGACTTAAGTATTTTACTTCCTAGGTTTAAGGGCGACTCTCCAGCTTCACAGAGACTGTCCACAGGACTGGTGCAATATGCTCCTAGAGCAAGTCTAACTGCTGAACTCGAAAGAGTATCCAAAGTTTTGAGCAATGTTTGATTTGCGGAGTTATACACAACACATCCGTAGTCCAGTTTTGATCTAATTAAAGCTCTACATAAATTTATTAGAGTTGGAAAATATGCTCCCCAATTTTTGATGTGATACAGATTTCATAATGTTTAGTCCAGCTTGGCACGATAGTTTTAGCAAGTGTATATGACTTTCTAACTTAATTTTGAGTCCAGTTGCATCCCTAGAAATTTTATTCCTTTTCTATATTCTATAGGAAAATTGTATAAAAATAGATTTGAGAGCTTTTGTGGATTTAATGTTCGTGAAAACTGTATAGCTTTGGTTTTTTTGGTGGAAAACTGGAGCCCAATATTGTTAGACCACGATTCTATAGACTGATGAGCTGCAGCAGTACGATTATAAGCAAATAATATGTTTTTATTTCGTGTTAGAATTACCATATCATCAGCATACAAAAAAGTTTTAATTGTGCTATTGCAGTATGACACAACATTGTTAATAGCAATTAAAAATAGCGCTATGCTTAGATTCGAGTCCTGTGGAATTCCATTTTTCTGTAATTTAGATTCAGTCAAGTGTTTATTGATTCGAACTTGGAAATATCGTTGCCGTAGAAAGTTTGAAATAAAAGCAGACATGTTACCGTCAATCTTCGAATTATGGAGTGTAGTTACAATATCATAGCGTCATACTGCATCAAAAGCATTTTTTACATCAAAGAATATGGCTAAACATTATTGATTGCATATAAATGCTTCGTGAATTTTTGATTCCAATGATAGTAGTTATCTAATGTTGATTTATTTTTCCTAAATCCACTTTGTTTGGGTATAATAAGATGTTTACGTTCAGTATACCACATGAGTCGATTGGCATTGATCTTTTCTAGCAACTTACACATTGCATTCGTGAGAGAGATTGGTCTATAGGATTCTGCTTCAAATTTAGGTTTACCTGGTTTGTGTATTGGAACTGTGATTGACGAATGCCATATGTGTAGGAATACCTTATTGGTCCAGATAAAATTAAATATTGGCAATAATAGCTCTTGGCTTAGTGGTGTTAGGTTCTGTAGAAAAAGCACAGGTATATTATCTGGTCCTGGACTAGTATTTCCAACGAAGTTAAGAGTTTCAATAAGTTCAGTCAAGCTTTTGACTGAACAATAGAATTGATTATTGGTTAAGTGTCATTGGTTATTGGTATTCCTTTATTTTCTTCAAATCTTTTGTTATTTAAGAATCCTATTGAATAGCTTTCATCACTAGAAGCGGTACAATATTGATTTGCCATTATTTCAGATATATTGCATTCGGACGTAAATGTCTGACTGTCTTTTATTAAGTACTTTATAGAGTGTTGTGAATTTTTTCCAGATATACCTCTAAACATGTTCCAGATTTGACCAATTGGAGTAGATCTATTGATTTCTGAAACAAACTTTTGCCATGACTCTTGCTTGCTTTTTTAATAATAAATCTGCATTTAGCTCCTATTCTTTTACATTAAAAATGATTTTTAGTAGTTTTATATCTTTTATATCTATTAAAAGCCGATTAAGATTCCCTTATTGAGTGTTTACACGCATCGTTCCATCGCTGTACAGGTAAACGTTTTGGATGAAAAGCTGTTTTTTCCAATGGATTTATTCGCTGCATCAATGATTACTTAATTGAAAAAGGATGTTTTCTCATTAATATCTTGTTCTGAGTCTAACATTTCTCTAAGATTTATAGTTGATGAAGAAGTCAACGTTGAGAACAGTGTCCAGTTAGCTTTATTTAAGGACCATTTGCTGATGTGTGTATTGTGCTTATGGTATAACAGATTGTTAACTAAGATGGGAAAGGGATCACTTCCATATAGATCAGGTAAAACTTCCGACGATAAACTAGGTTGCCAGTTTGGTTCACAAATTGACATTATGATAGTAATTAGATCAGGATTACTAGAAAAACCATCAGAAGTATTTTCCAATTTATAAAGGTCCGAGTACTAACCAATATCAAACGGAACTAATGCCAAGGTCAAACACATATACAAATATAGCAACGTCGTACAAGAAACTAAATCTTAACGCCAAGGTTGCCTTGGCTATATCCAAGTGCTCTCTAATAACTGCATTGTCAAGTTAAATTGGGAGGATGCTCAGAGAGAAAAAATGCCCTTAGGACGTCCACGAATGAAGGCGGGAAGTAACATGGTCAGATTTAGAAATAATAAGACTACCTATATCTTATCAACACATGCCTGTTCAACCACCTGCTATCCTACCTACAATCAACAGCTTATTTGTTAGGAATTATCAAATGAATTGCATGTAATCAAATGAACTAGGCTTAAAAAAAGTTATCCCAGGAAAGGCACTTCAGAAATAGCGACATAAATTTTTAAAAACGTCATTTACGTGGCTGAGTTGTCAATAGTAATGAGACAAAAAGAAGAAAAGGTAATAGAACCTTGTTACGTTCTGACTATATGATGACAATGACCTTTATATAACATATAGGGAGAAAGATATACGAATGTCTATGTTCAATCTAGAAGTTGCTGGTTTTCGCCCTTTCGAATTGGGTTTGTATATGTATTACCATAGAAAATAAAAGCAAGAGAACTATAATTATGAAATTTTATCTAAAAAGTAAAATTAATAAACAAATTATATACACAAAAAGATTAAATAAATCCCTAATATTCACAAATTAAAATATGTCCGGTAATAGTATGCCGAAAGCATGCCTCCCTTAAAATACAAAAAAGGATATCCATTACCGCTTGTATATAAAATAAATCAGAAGAATATGTTAAAATATAATACGGCAGGAAAAACGGCAATGTAAAGCAAATATGATGATTTTGCCACAGCATAAGAATATTGCCTCGTACTATTATATAGCAATTTCTTGTCACAAGTTTATAGTTTTTCGAAAAATGAACTCAGATTTAAATATTAAAACGTCAAATAAAATATAAAAACCTATTGAACCTTATTCCCAGCATTATTCTCCAACAGTGACATAACGTGACAAGAAAATAATTTTAAAAAATCATTGCAAAATTCAAAATTCATATTTATACCGGAAACTCAGAAAAGAATAATATTTGTATAAAGTACAGTCATATTTTGAAATAGAATCTTCAATTCAGAGATTGCACATTCTTAATAAATGTGTAATCTAATATGAAAGCCTGTTTATGTTTTATAGACTTAGAAAACACTGAGTACACTAATATTTATTGTTTTATTTACTATGTTGTAAAATAAGTACACTCAAAAAAAATATTATCTACCAAGTACTCTACTGAAGTTTAAGATCAATGCATAAAATATTTTAAAAATTTCGTCATCGTTGTAAATTTATAGGAGATAAAACCAAATGTAGAGCATATAGTGAAATCTGATTATCTTAGAATAACTATAACGAGAGAGAACATTATTGATGAGAAAAAGGCAGACCCATGGCTGAGAAAGTAAGAAAGCAATTGGCAAAAGCAAAGGTACTTTGTACTAAAGTAGCCGTACTCTAAAGCATAAGAATGTCTTTTTCTACTCTTTTAGTAAGTGATGGATTCGACCGTTACTTGATGAAATTCATTTTATCTAACAATAAAAGAGGTATGCGTTTACACGTTATAGTTTGTAACTGAATAAGTTGAGGAATGGATAGCTGTGTGTCCAAGTTGGTCATTCAGAATTATGTCTTTATTTTTTAATTTGCTAATTTCCAGAGATTCTACTTTTATAGAATCTAAAGGTAGCTTCAGGCTTTATTATAAATACACTTTTTTAGAATGAAAATATGTAAATAGAACCTGGCATATGCATGTAACGTAACCTTTGATCTCTGGATAAACCCATCTCCTGAACAATGGCGCCGATATATGTAGTTAAAATTTTGTACACCTATTTTAACCGTTTATTTCCTTATTATCCATATATAAGTTGTGACCGATATTACAAACTCATTTACTTTTCACAAAGAGACTCTATATTAACTACAGTTATTAATATACAAATCTGATCGAAATATTGTCTAAAATAACAGTATGTAAAATTTAAATATTTAATGAAAAGTAAAAGATTAGCCATTTGTTATAGGGTTTAAAGAAAGGCCAAATCGGCGCTTTTTAAGCCAACTATCTTATTGTCTATATATATATATAATATATATATATAGTATATATATATATATATATATTAGGGAATATCTAGAGATAAAGATACTTTACTTTACTTAACTTTATCAAACATATGCGCTTAACACAAATGTGCCGTATTTCTAGTGCAGGAAACACATTGAGGGCCAAACATAGGGTATTTGGTATTAAGTTGATCGCTGAAAATCACATAATAAATGCCGGCAAAGAAGCAAAGAAAAACTAAAATGAGAAGGGACAAAACCAGTCAGCTGAAGGAAACCTTTCAACGGTGCTGAGCTTGGATCTGCTATCTACGTATATAATAAACAATATTACGGCTCCTGACTAAGGATCTAAGCACAAAACCAATTCTAAAATTTGGATCGAAAATGCAACAATGGCTGATATCCAAAGTCTGTAGAAAATCAAAGTAAAGAAAAAGTTATTGCCTTACCTGGCAAAAACTATAACGACCAAAAAAAGCTATCGGCCAATATATCTATCTATTTTTTCAGTTATAAAAAATACTTCTGCACGTGATCCTCAATATAATTTTACTGATAATAGAAGAAAAACTCAAATTAAAAGACTAAAGTGGCTATAGACAGGGAAGATCACGTACGTCACAAATACTAAATCTTGTCCAACACAGCAAAGACGGGTACGAAAGATATCAGGTATGAGGAGTTTTATTTGTCAATCTAAATGTTGCTTACGACATCTTAAATTGGAGGGCATTTCCAAAATCTATGTGACACTGCCTTAGGTAATAAACTCACTTGCATTATCCGCGTATGCCTATACAACAGAAGATTTTTCATATCACTCAATGGTAAGAATAACATATGGAGAACGCAGAAAGACGTTCTCCTTTGGGTAGCATAATGGCACCTTAACTGTATAATATTTACACAACCTATACCAGTAAATACTAGGACTTTTATTATGTAGACAATTCATTATATTCTTGCACAACCAAAAACTTTTGTTGCTGAAGTAGAAAAAATCTAAATCATACCTTAAACACAATAAAAATAGACTATGAATCAATTTTAAGCCAAACTCTAGAAAAAGTCAGGTGTGCTCCTTCAATGTGCCTAACAGAGACGCTTTTACAAATCTAAACATCCAATAGTGTCATGAAAGTTTTAAACTCTGGACCTGCTATAAGTAGCTTGAAGATAGTTTGTCTCACACTTTGACATTCACAGAACTTTGTTTAAAACTAAAAGGCAAACTGAGGACCAGAAAAATAATCTCTGCAAACTTGTTAGCTAAAAATGGGAAGCGCATCCTTCCACCCTTAAAACGTAGACGCTTGCACTCTATGCTTCTACTGCTGAATATACCTTGCAAGTATGGATGACACCCACATGTACTTAACACGTAGATTTAGCTATAAATTAGTCAGCCAAATTCAGTGAATATTAAGAAACACATCAATACATAAGCTCTACAATATCGTAGCTATCAATTCACCTAATATCCGAAGATAGGTAGCTAGAGAATAAAAGATTCAAAGTCTAGAATCGCAACATCCACTCAACGAATACCAGCCCAATTTATGACTAAAATCGAGAAAAAACTGACCAGATCAACACATATACACACTACAAGATATAAAAAAAATAAGCTGCTCCTCACCATCTGAACCCTCGAGAGGAATTTTCTTATGGTAGTTATCTTCCTAAAATCTACCAGGAGGACTCTTGCCTGCAAATACCGGTTAACCTGTGCGAATGTGAGGCGGTACAAGATTAATCACACCTTCTTAGTTGACTTTGCCATTCATATCGCTATTTTCTGAATTGACAAGGTTTAATTAATTGAATTGAACATATTAAGTACAGTTAGTAAGCTACTGCTTATAAAGATTATTGCAAATTTAACACTAACTCCGCTTATACAGGGTGAGTAATGAGGAACTTTACATACTTCTACCATATGTAGAGTCCCTGAGGGAGCATATCATGTGGCCACTAAAAAATGTCAACTCCTCTTCTTTATTAATTAACAGGGTGATTTGTGTAATTGACCATTTATTTTATTTTACTGTAGTGTTTATACGGCTCATTTGATTTTTTTAATTTTTGCATGATACAGTAGACTACTATCAAGCATTCGACTGGTATTAGCTAAACTAAAAAATTCCAGGACTGGCTTTGGAAACAATAATTTAGGGATTCGTATTAAATATTACACCCTGTATATATATTTTTTAAAATGCAATAAGTGATTTTCAAACTACATAAATAGACAATAAAAACGACATTTGCAACAATGTTGTCGCACTTTTATTAAATTTTTAGTGAACGATCCAATCTTACCAAAAAATAGAACAACCATAATGAAGTATCAAATTATAAGGTATTAATTTAAACAAATGTTATAAATTTCAAACATTTTAATTAAAATGAGTTCCTACAACATAATCTAATACGTAGAAAATTAACATCTTTACTGTCACTTTGTATTATGTCTACGATAGTATCAATTGTTTTTCAATTTTAAATTTTTACTCATAGATCGTATTGGGGCATTATTTTCGATAAATAATAAATTAAATTGATTAAAAAGTCAAACCTCTTGTATGTATTAGTTTTTGTTGATTGTAAATGATTAAAATTTTATGTCAAATAATAATACATTGCATCAACTGTACTAAATAAAAATAAATCTAAAAAAGTTTAAAATGTAGGTTGGCGTTGACCGTTTAACGTTTCTTGATATTTTATACCCATTGTCATTATTGTCATTATCAATTGTTATTTATGTGTACAAGAATACATATTTCTTCTGTCATATCTACGTTAAGTACATTATGTTAGTTTTGGTAGAGCTTTTGTTACTTTCGTTCAAAATGCCACATCAGTTTCGACCACAGAATATGCAGACATAATATTGGTTTATGGATTCTGTAATGGGAATGGTAGGGCTGCTAGTAGAGAATATCGCAGGAGATTTCCTAATCGTCGAACTCCCAGTCATCCAACATTTGGGTCAGTTTTTAATTATTTGCGAGAAAATGGCACTTTTCCTAGTGGAACAACAGAGCGACATGTAGATGAAGCGCAGGAAGATGACATTATGGACGCCGTTACTATGAACCCTACAATAAGCACTAGACAAGTAAGTCGAGAACTCAATGTTACTCAATCAAAAGTAAGTAGAGTCTTACAAAAAAATAATCTATACCCATATCACATTCAAATGGTTCAGCGACTACATGCTGGAGATGAGATCGATAGGTTGGAATTTTGTAGATGGATTAACAATAATCGACCAACGCTATACAGGACACTATTTACAGATGAAGCCCAATTTACCAGAGACGGATAAATAATTCACGAAATTCACATGTGTGGGCAGAAGAAAATCCCCATGCTATTCGAGAACGTCGTTCTCAGTTAAGGTTTTCAGTTAACGTGTGGATTGGTGTCATAAATAACCAATTAGTAGGTCCTCACTTTTTTGATGGTCCATTAACAGGGCAGGTCTATTTAAACTTTCTACAAAATATTTTGCCGAATTTGCTTGCCAACGCGAACGTTGCTATCCGAGGGATGTATTTTCAGCATGATGGGACACCCCCGCACTTTTTACTGGCAGTGAGACAACATCTCAATAATCTAAATACCATTAGAAACGATCCCCAGAGTATCCGTAATTCAATTCGTCAATTAACAATTCGGCAACAAAAATGTGTACAGACTGCAGGATTCCATTTCGAAAATCTATTTTAAATTATTTTTATTTTGTTACCATTATTGTATCTTTTCCAGTTCTAATTTATGGTTTATCATAACTATGTATATATTTTTAGTTTTTTTTTAAATTGTTCTTCGTTATTGTTAGCAGTTACTGTTTTTTGTTGTGCAGTGACTCAGTTTATCATTTCAATTAAAATGTTTGAAATTTATAACATTTGTTTAAATTAATTACCTTATATTTTGATACTTCATTATGGTTGTTCTATTTTTGGTAAGATTTGATCGTTCGCTAAAAATTTAATAAAAGTGCGACAACATTGTCGCATATGTCGTTTTCATTGGCTATTTATGTAGTTTGAAAATCACTTATTGCATTTCAAAAAAAATATATACAGAGTGTAGTATTTAATACGAATCCCTAAATTAATTTTTCCAAAGCCAGTCCTGGAATTTTTTAGTTTAGCTAATACCAGTCGAAGGCTTGATAGTAGTGTACTGTATCATGCAAAAATTAAAAAAATCAAATGAGCCGTATAAACACTACAGTAAAATGAAATAAATGGTCAATTACACAAATCACCCTGTTAATTAATAAAGAAGAGGAGTTGACATTTTTTAGTGGCCACATGATATGCTCCCTGAGGGACTCTACATATGGTAGAAGTATGTAAAGTTCCTCATGACTCACCCTGTATTGATTAGATATTACCCCTAAATAAAAGATAAAACATTCAGAAGTATGTAATATTGGTGAAGTGGTACATTCTTGTTAGACAATCTAAGCATTCTTCCCTTTTTTGTTCACTACTATCCATTTGTACATAAAAATATCTATCTTAGCACTTAAATATTTATTTTAAGATAACCTATCCAGAATTATATGTAGTACACAAATAAAACTATAAATAAAATAATAAAGAAGCTGTATACAAGGTATCGTAAAACAATGGATAAAATAAAAGAAGTTCTTATTAATCGTATTCTTAAATAAAACGTATAAAGACAAACTCGCGTTAACAAAATACATTGGGAAATTTCCGCATATGAAAAAACACATCCACTTTGGTAATGAAATCCTTTTGTATTTATAAAGCTATTTTTAGAGTAGCACGTACCTACCAAAAACAGGTATTTGGTAGTATAAATATCTATTACATATTGTAATGCGTTATGAATGATAACAAAATCAGGAGTCCGTATGAACCATTTAAAATATAAATATATATATATATATATATATATATATATATATATATATATATATATATATAAATACTTTTTTCTTTTTGGGTGTGGTAGTCAATAAAAAATAGAGCTTTGCTAAGGCGTACTATTTATTCTGAAATCCGAGCTTTCGGTGGTTGTTTGCCACCTTTATCAAGGTCTACAATGAAAATTACTGTGTTATAAAATTAGGCTGATGTAATATAAAAGTTATAAAAACTTACCAGAAAGTAAGATTCATAGCATATAAAAACACAACGTTAAATAACATAATGTGATCTGAATTACTGAAGGCATTAAAACTTAAAAATTTTAAAATAACTTAAAAATTAAAGAACATGTTACAAAGTTTAAAAAGTAAAAAATAAGACGACATGTTTGACAAAAAACAGTCGTCTTCGCAGGTTTGAATTCAGTCACATCTCACGAACAGAAAGAGGTAGTAGGAGGAACTATTGTTGTTTAAATAGTTCGATGTAACTACAAAAAACAAACTTTCAAAATGATGTCTAACAAAATACCGTTTGTGATTTTAAGTACTACCAACCATGTTACCAACTTTAAATTGAGAGGGAAATTTAAAAAAAGTTCATTATGTCAAACAATAAAAAGAAAATAGTATTTAGTAAGTAGGTTTAGAAAAAACAAACAACCAAAAACAAAATGAACATCTGAATAATAACTGAAGTTAATCATGATAATTATAGCACTTAATAATGGAATTTAAGAAACAAGACATGAAACACTCTGAGATGCAGAGGACCCTAGTCAAAAGTCAAAATAAAATTGTAAATTTTGCTAAGATTCTGAATCTCAGATCTTTTATTCAGATTGTTGTTATCACTCCTGCTGATATGTACCATTTCTAAGAATGTTCTCTTAAATTTATTTTTCTCTCTGGCTAATATTTTTACATTGTTGAAATCTATCTTATGGTCTAGATCAGTGATACTCAACTTGCGGCCCGCGGGCCGCATGCGGCCCTCGGGCGTTTTTTATGCGGCCCGAAGGCTAACTAAGTGTTTTTGACTTTATCTACATATGTATTTATAAAATCCTAAAATTAAAAAAATACAATTATATTAGATATTTTTGTAATTCATTATAAAAATATTACTAAAAATTCCCTAATCAACAATGTCTAATTTATAATATAAAAAGGTCCGCGCCTGTGTGTGTTCAACCCGGGGATTTCCCGAAGTTGACGTTGTTATGCTATGTTTGCATTTCCAATTCATGTCGATTTGGAACCAGTTCAATTATTATATGAACATATCAATTTCATTCAGCGCTTACGTTTACACACGTATCGTCTTTTTCAAATTTTGTCAAGTGAAGTGTGTTTCTTTTACTTATAGTAATTTTAATTATAATTGATTTGCCGGGAATTTAAAACAGTGACAATGGCTGGCGTGTCCTCAAAATCAAAACGTAAAATATCTGACGAATACAGACTATTTCAAGACAATTGGGAAGATGAATATTTTGTTGTACCTAACAAACACGGTTCAGCAACTTATTTGATTTGTCGAGAGAGTGTTTATTAAAGAAGTATAATATTATGAGACACTATAATACAAAACACAATATGTTTAGCGATAGTTTCCCAGTCGGCTCTGCATTGCGAAGAGGAAAACTATGCGTCTTGAAAAGGTCGTTACAGTAGCAGCAAAATATAAAGGCAGTTTCAATGTCCCAAGATGTATCAGTAACGAGAGCGTCCTACGAAATTTGCTATTTATTAGGAAAACATATGAAGCCATTTACTGACGCTGAGATTGTAAAGAAATGCTCTATAAATGCTTCAAATATTCTATTTGAGAAGTTCAGCAATAAAACTCAGATAATATCACAAATCAGACAACTACAACTCTCAGATTCCACGTGCGTCAGGCGAATTGAAGATATTTCGAAACATATTTTTAATCATATCATCGACGACTTGAAGAATTGTAAATATTGGAGTTTAGCATTTGATTCAAACACTGATGTTTCATCAACTTCACAATGTTCCCTTTTTGTACGGTACTGTACTGAGGATTATGGAATTCGTGAAGATTTTCTCAAATTTCATCCGATGAAAGGTCATACCAAAGGAAGTGATTACATTAATGTTATTTGTACGTTATTGGAAAAAATAGCATTGACGTTAAAAAGTTGATGTCCGTCTATGACAGAAATAATATTGGGTATATTTCTCTTTTGAAAAAAAAAATATGATATAAATAATTTATCGTAGTCGTAACTATGATTGTTTTAAATTGGAAAGTACAGACATCATGTGACATCTCATTTAAACGCTTTTGAAATACTGGTTACAACAATGTATCATACTTAGGCAAAGTTTTGGTCAGATGCTTTTTAAATGCATTCATTTTTTTCGAATCATGAGAAAACTAATGAGTATTTTTGAAAAATTTAAACGCCGAATGAAAGATCACATTGTTGTATGCCGCCTCTTAAATATGATTGAAATTTAACTTTCATTTTTATTAAGAGGGTATGCGCAAAATCTTGATCCAATGCTATTTAAATGCATTTTTTATCAAATCCTGAGAAAACTAATTAATATTTTTGAAAACTTTAAATGCAGAATAAAATATTTCATTATTACCCAGAGCCTAAATTCCCTTAGAATAAATAAAAAATTTCTTTTAAATGAAATATTTGAAATTAAAAATCACAATAAATTTTCTCTGTCCTTTCACCTCTGTAACTTATTAAAATAGACATAGAAATTTTCAGGGACTTTCTGCCCTCGATAATAATGTAATCTTTCACTCTGCGTTTAAATTTTTCAAAAATACTTATTAGTTTTCTCAGAATTCCAAAAAACCAATGAATTTTTATCCTGGCTTGAATTTTATTTTCAGCTGGAAATGCAATACATATATATAACTTTTCTGCTATTGCATTAAATTTTCATTTGGTCATTAGCCATATTATCTGTAACTTTTCGTTTTGTCTATAGTTTCTGACATTTTTACACAGCCTGACATTTTTTTTATTTTACTGATTATGCCGCCCCCTTGTGATGCCGCCTGATGCGACTGCCTCGCCGTATCATAGCACGGCACGGCCCTGCACCCCTGTAACTTATTAAAATAAACATTATAGAAGTTTTTAGGGACTTTTGGCCATCGGTAATATTGTAATATTTTATTCTGCGTTTAAATTTTTCCAAAATTCTTATTAGTTTTCCAATGATTAAAAAAATTAATGCATTTAAAAAGCATTTGACCGAAATTTTGCGCAAGTAATACATTTTTTAAATCAGTTGTTTTGAAAATAATATATATATATATTTATACTACTACTTCACCTAGATTGCGGCCCGCAAGCTGTGGCAATAGCTACTATGCGGCCCAGGAAAAAAAAGGTTGAGTATCACTGGTCTAGATCGCTAGTGTGTTCTGCCAAAGCACAAGTGGGTTTATTTAGTCTACAGTCACTCTTATGAGAAATGATACGACTAGACAGATTCTTCCAGTTTCACCAATGTACGTGGATGGAATTCAGTACATTGAATGCAATAAACAACATCTCTTGACTCTAAAGTAGTTAGGGGTTGTTTTATTTTGCTATACAGCTGACGTATGGTTTTGATGTTCTTGTTAGCTATTTTGATGTTCTTAAATTCTTTGAAAATTTTAGTAAGTTCTACGGTTAGTTTTGGAATATACGGAAGGGCATAAAAATACACACTTGTTTGAAAAGAATTGTTTTGTGCTGAGGGCACTGATTGGGAATTAGTGAGAATGTTATTTCTGTTAACAAATGGAACATTAAAAATTAATTTATTAATCAATCTTAGAGGATATGAATTTTCAACAAAAATATTCCGTAAAAGGTTAAGATCATGTTGGAGATAATCTGGATGTGATAACCTTTTGACACGTTCTTTCATTTCTAGGACTAGGTTGGTTTTCATTCTAGGAGGATGGTGGGAATGGTAGCTTATGAATCTATTGCTACATATAGGTTTTCTATACCATTGTGTTTTCACAACATTATCCTCACATCTATGCAAACGCATGTCAAGGAAGGGCAAAGATCCCTCCCGCTCTTCCTAACATGTGAATTGCAAGTGTGGGTTTTGTTGGTTGAAAACAGTTAACGTAAATTGTATAGAGTCTGCTGGTAGTGCCAAGATTAAGTTATCCACGTATCTCTTTATAAAAGGTATTTCAAAATTGATTTGTTGCAAACAATCTTTAATCAAGTCGTCTAAGACATAATTACAAAGAATTGGTGAAATGGTGGACCCCATTGGAGTACCAAAGACTTGTTTGTAGTAACAGTCATTAAAAATAAAAACATTAGAGTCAAAAACAAAAGAAATGAGTTTTTTGATATTAGATAAGTTAAGAGTTGTGTGCATTGATATGTCGTCCCAGTGTTTCGCAACACTAACCAAAATTGTGTGTAAAGGTAAATTAGTAAACAAAGACACTACATCAAAACTAACGAGCTTATAAGTGATAGGTAATTTTAAGTTATTAATAAATGAACTGAAACTGAAAGAGTCCTGAATGCAGAAATCATTGTTGTTACTGTAGGTTTCTGTGAGAATATTGGTTAAAAAACTTGCTATGGGGTCATTAGGTGTACCTATTGAGGAAACTATTGGTCTCATAGACAAAGTAGGTTTATGAATTTTTGGGAGTGCATAAAATCTAGGAGCAATTGCATTATAAATTTTCAATGTTTTCCCAACTGATTGATCTATTTGATTCTCCTTTACCAAATCAGAAACTAGTTTATTAGCCTTTTGTTGCAGAGTACACACGGGATTGTTGTTTAACTTTTTATAATATTTAGTGTCTGTTAATAAGTCTTCACATTTTTTGTATATAGTCCCTAGTGTACATTGCTACAGTGACATTGCCTTTGTCGCTCTGAACAATCTTGATCTCAGGATAATGTTTCAAAAAAGTTTATTTATTTAAAAAGTGGTCTTTTTCATCTTTGTTGAGAAAGTTCGTGATTATATTAGTGCATTTGGACCTTAGAATGTCCTTATCGACATTCTCAATTGGTCTTAAAATGTTCTCGATGTCTGCCAACAAAGAGGAAACTTTAAAATCTTTTTTGTTAGGAAGCTAAGCGAATTTAGGGCCTAAGCCAACAACTTTTAACTTCTACAGGAAATTCTAAGTCTGTAAGGTTTTTAAACCAACTCTCCTTGAAATCAATACTGTCAAAACTATCTAATCTGAACTTATTGAATTTATTGATATTAGTTCTCTTAATTTTATGAAAAAGATTGTTATAAATTATCTGTTGTCTACGTTTAAACTCAACATATGTGTGATAATTAAGTATAGATTTTGATTTGGCTTGGAGATCTTTTAGCTTATTTTCAAAATGATTAATATCAGCAAAAGTAATTTTAATTTCTAAATTAAGAATATTTTTTCCAAACCTTTACTAAGTCCTTGAGATCGAAAATCTATCTCTCCTCTCCTGTGATGAAGTAAATTATTCACATTAGTCAAACTGTTCGTGATATGGTTCCGAAAACAATCTGCATTTCGACACTTAATTAAAAAAGTCTTTCTGTTCCTTAACGCTGCCAGTTTGGTGTTCACATTAGTAATTCACAGTAATTGTAGTAAATTAGTAGTTCACAGTAATTCAGATCACATTATGTTATTTAACGTTGTGTTTTTATATGCTATGAATCTTACTTTCTGGTAAGTTTTTATAACTTTTATATTACATCAGCCTAATTTTATAACACAGTAATTTTCAAGGTAGACCTTGATGAAGGTGGCAAACAACCACCGAAAGCTCGGATTTCAGAATAAATAGTACGCCTTAGCAAAGCTCTATTTTTTATGACTACCACACCCAAAAAGAAAAAAGTATTTACATATTTTTTCCAAACTAGTCAAAAAATTTTGGACTACCTTGTCTATATATATATATATATATATATATATATATATAAATATATATATATAATATATATATATATAATAATATATAACCTAGAGCGAAGATTAATATTATTACTAAAATTAATATTAAACTCACCAGTCTTCCGGGTTGACCGCGTCGTAATCCATTTTGCCAAGCTTTCGGCATCCTCTTTGATGCCTTCCTCGGGTTTCCGAGGTCTCAGTCTCCCGAGCCCCCAGACACTACTGCACTGTTCACTATTCACGGCACGATCACTACTGTAATGATCAATCTTTTTCCTAGTATCCATCCTACAGAAACTTTTATTATAGTAAAAAACTTTTAGACCAAAATGGTACAAATCCAATAATTACATCTGAAATTTTACATCTTCTTGAAGTTTGCATAAACCAGGACTACTTTGATTTTAATAATCAAATATATACAATAACAGTGCAGGACTTATAATGGGCAATCCTCTAAGCCCATTGCTATCAGATATTTTTGTGGATCATCTAGAGACAAAGATTTCAAAACATCCCGTATTTAAACAGTTTTTATATTCGTGGAGATTCATAGACGACGTACTGGTATGTATCACAGGAACTAACAGGCAACTCGATCAATTTTTATGGTATATTAATTCACTTCATAATCATATTGAATTTATAATAGAAACAGAACAAAATCAATCCACAAATTTTTTAGATTTAAAAATTATCAGACTTAAAAACAAACATTACTTCTCCATATTTCATAAACCTATCCATACTGACACGACTATACCAAATTCATCATCCCATCCAACACAACATAAACTGGTAGCCTCTCATAGTATGTTACATAGATTAACAGAAATTCCGATGTCAAAATACAACTTTGAGACAGACTTAAATATCATTAAGCAAATAGCTAATGACGATATTTCAAAACTCCACTGACTATTCACTAACAACTTGAATCTCTTCATTTTTTTAGTTTTGCGTCCTTATCGTTACATATATTATAATATGTCAAAAAAGGTAAATTTTTCTTCTAGGTATGTCGGCGCATTTCAATTAGTAATCTAGAGCATTCCCTTATTTTATTAGAGCAAGCGACCAAAATTTGAGCGCGCTTATGTTTCTGTGGTTGAAAATTTCTGTTGTTGGAAAACTTTTGGTTAATTTATTTTTATATTATTTATGTTGAAAGTTGTATTACAACATTCAGTTTATTAATTTTTAATGTAGATATTTTTCGCAATAAACATGTTTCAAACGAATGAGCGTATTTACTGTGAGGCACTGTCTGTAACTCGTTAGCAAGTTCCAATAAAATCCTCCCTCTTGTTCGGGTACCTTAGCCATAACATCATTGTTTGATTTATTGAAGACAATAAGGTAATAATAATTGAAATTATAATCTAATTTCCATTAGATATTTTAAACTTACCTTTTTTAATCCTGTCAGTTCTGACATATTTATAAAAGTATTTAAATAGGTAAATTGTGTATGATCACATTATATTGAGAAATGAGACAAAGTTCGACCAGCTTGTTCATCGCCGAAAAAAAGTCATAGAACTCGGGAAACAACCGGACGAAAGCAATTCCGAATTAATAATCTTTATCAATACCAAAACTATTAAAAAATAACAGAGAAGGTAAAAAACAACAAAATGTTGCGAAGATTATAAAGAAAAACCTAACAACTATACAATACATAATAAAAAGACGAAAAGAAAGTGCAAATAAATTTCAAACTAGAAATACGAAAAAGTTACGTATGAATCATAATGTCGCGACCACTATAATAACACGATAAATTTGGCAACATCTACAGAGGTGGAACCGCACTTGCAACATCATATAAAATATGCAAATGAGACCAAGAGTACGTTCAGTGTATGGAGGCAAACAAGAAGTACACAAATAAAATAACTGTATAAAATTAGGTTAATAAATATTTACCCCTCTTTCGTTGCCTTTATAATATACATCAAAATAAGATTAATGGTGAGGGAGGGACGTCTGTTTTATGTACGGAGGCAAAAAGGATACAAATGCACATATATATATATATATATAATATATATATATATAGATATATATATATATATATATATTTATATATATTATATATATAAATATATATTTATATATATATATATATATATATATTGAATTCAAGATGGCGACTGACGAATTAATATACAAAGAACTAGATCGTCTTAAGAAATCAGAATTATTGGAAATACTTATTCACAAAAAGGTTCCCGAAGGAATAAAAATTAGTGAAAGTGTCAAGAATGTTTTGGAGACCAGTGGATCTTCTTGTTGCGATGTGAAACTGTGCAATAGTGATTTGAGGTTAGAACTCACTCAACTACAGTGCAAGTTAAAGTGTGCCGAGATTGAGATTACTTACTTAAAATCGTTAAATACAGAGCTAGTAAAAGGTAATGAACGTCAAGATTTAATTATTTCTTTATTAAAAACAAATTCAAATAAAAATATTGAACATAAACAGACTACGGCCAACGTTGCCAATCCTACTATCGTGGGACTAAAACCACCTAAAAATTCAAATGCTGTAGCTAATAATCGTAGTCGTAGTAAAAGTCAATCCACGTCTACTGTGGAAGCAGTACTTCCAGCTTCAGTTGATTTAGGAAGTAATGAGTGTCAAAAGGCCCAAGAAAGTATTATGTCATCTGTAATAAATCTTACGAAAGAAGCCACAAATGACGAAGCTCCATGGCAGAAAGTTCAAGACAGAAACAAAAGAAGAAGACAGTTAATTGTTGGAACTGGTGCTGGCTCTGTCAAAGGTGTTCCAAAATATGTGGATCTACATGTGTATCGCATTGATCCTAGCACCAATGTGACTGCAATGGAAAATCTTTTGAAACCCCATTTTCCGGAAGTGCTTTGCGAGTCTATGGAGTCTCGCTACCCAAGTCTTTACTCATCATTTAAGGTCCGAATATATCAAAATAATTTCAATAAAGCTATGGATCCAGCACTCTGGCCTGAAAATGCATGTGTAAATAATTTTTTGTACCTACGGAAAAATCAGAGGTCCCAGAGGTAATGTTTAACCCTAAATTAATGTTATTAAATGTTCAAAGTATAAATAACCATAAAATATGTGACATTGTTGTGGATATTAATACATTTAAAAATATAGAAATCTTATGTCTAACAGAATTATGGGAAACCATTGACTCCATTAATAATGTATACATTGATGGATTTACTATGAGTAGTAATTATTGTAGAAACTCTTTAGTAAGAGGAGGTGGTGTAGGAATATTCGTAAAGAGAAATGTAAACGCTCATAATATTAATGTTAAAAAATTCTGTTCTGATAAACATTCAGAGTTTTGTTGTTCTTTAATTAGGGATAAAAACAATAATATCTTTTACATATTGAATTGCTACAGATCTCCGTGTGGAGATATAAATATATTTTTAAATAATCTTGACTGTCTTTTAAATCATTTATACAAGCCAAATGCATGTTATATTATTTGTGGTGACTTTAATATTGATATGAAAACGTCAAACAATAACCAAACAAAACTACTTAATTGCTTATCTGCTTATAACATAAATACTAATCTTGTCAAATGGCCTACAAGAGTAACAAATACCAGCATAACAACAATTGATAATATCTTTATAAATTTTTCTAATTTAGGTACATCATGTATTCTTGACAACACTGTGTCCGATCATAGAACTGTTTTAGTTGAACTTGAAATCGATATATCGACCTTGCCTATGTCTTGTCAAAAGCGATATTTTTCTGAGAGTGGGATAGATAATTTTATTATGGGTCTTGTGATGGAAGATTGGAATCTTGTTTACGGTATACTTGATACTAATTTGGCTTTTAATGTGTTTGTTGATACTTTTTTGTATTATTTTAACATTAATTTTCCATTGCAAAATAAACGTATCATAAATGATCGTAAAAAATGGGTAAACACCGAAGTACGCTTATCTAGTAGTAACTTAAAAAACTTGCATGTTTTATCTAGATCCTGTCCGTGTCTTCGTGAATATTACAAGTTAGAAAAAAAGAAACACCAGAAACTTTTATGTTTGACAAAGAAAAATTATTACCAAAATATTATTTCGTCATCAGATAATCCTACAAAAAGTGCCTGGAGACTTGTTGCTGACATGACTAATAATGTTAACAATAATGGAAGGAAAAATATATGCCTAAAATCAGAAGAAAATTGTGTAATAGAGGAATGCCCTATTGTTGCTAACATGTTCAATGTTTTCTTTAAAAATGCTCCAATTGAGGTACGTTCGAAAATTCCCAGTCATCAAAATAGTACTTTGAGGAAACCGCCTTCTAATGAAAATAAAATTTTTTTACAATTATATCCTTACACTCCAAATGAGCTGAGTGAATTATTGATAGGAAAATTGAAATCTTCAAAATCGTCTGGATTTGATGAAATACCTCAATTTTTATTAAAAAAAGTAATTCCATTCATACTATCACCTTTAACATTTCTAATAAACTTGACTTTTTGCAATGGTATTTTCCCGGATTATCTAAAGGTGGGAAAAGTCGTTCCTGTACATAAGAAAGGTGATCCAAAGGATATTAGTAATTATCGCCCAATAACGGTCCCTTCAGTATTTTCGAAAATATTCGAATACTGTTATCTTAACAGATTAAACTCTTATTTATTGGAGAACGGTATTATTAGTAAATGTCAGCATGGCTTCCAGGCAGGTAAGTCTACAAACACAGCAGTTCATTCATTTTATGAGACTTTAACTAACTATATTGATGCGGATGAATGCCCTGTCGGAATTTTTTGTGATCTCAGTAGGGCATTTGACTGTGTAGATCATACATTACTCATTAATAAATTAAAAAATATTGGAATAAAAGATCTCTCTCTAAAATGAATAGAATCCTACCTATCAGAACGTCATCAGTATGTCTCCTTAACAGATTTATCCCAGCACTCAGAAAATGTTTGCAAATCAGATTATATTTACATTAATATGGGTGTTCCGCAAGGTTCTGTAATTGGGACAATATTATTTCTTATTTACTTAAACGATATTGTCTCAATAAATTCTGCTGTACAGTTTACACTTTATGCAGATGATACTTCAATACTTATATCAGATAAATCACAAATATCTCTTGAAAATAAATGTAACGAACTTTTGTGTGATCTTAGTTATTGGTTTTCCTCAAATTACTTACATCTTAATGCGGATAAAACGCATGCTATTCACTTCCACAATAGACAGAGACATCTGTTAGATATCGAACTATCAATATATTCCGCACAAATTGAAAAAGTTCAATGCCTAAAGTTTTTGGGTTTGTATGTTGATGAGTGTCTCAATTGGAAAAGGCAATGTGATGATATTATTTCCAAAATAAACTCAGCATGCTACCTACTTCGAAACCTCAAATATACACTAAGTGAAAAACAGCTAATTATGCTGTATTATGCTCCGGTGGAGTCTCGTTTGCGGTATGGCATAGTATTTTGGGGTACGTCTTGTAAATTCAGTGAAGTCTTTCTATCTCAAAAAAGAATAGTCCGTTGTATTGCTGGTATTTCTCGAATAACTAGCTGTAAGAGTTATTTTACTAGATATAAACTTTTAACTGTACCATGCTTATATATTTTTGAAATCTGTGTTTTTATTCATTTAAATCTTGATAAATTTAAAACTAATAGTCAAATTCACAATAAAAATACAAGGCAGAATCAAAAATTGCATGTGCCTTTTTCTAAAGGAAACATGCATTTTTACTCACCTGCAATAATAGGTCAAAGAATATATAATAAGTTACCCGAGCCAATAAAAAAATGTAAGAATATGAAAATATTTAAATTAACTTTAAAAGATTTTTTATGGCAGAATACGTTTTATTCCGTTGATGAATATTTTAGTAGTTGACATTATTTTAAGTATATGCTAGTAATTTTACATTTTATATTTGTGTTTGTAACCTTAGGTTTAGCGTAATTTTAGATTTACATTTATATTTAGTAATTTTGTTTTCTAAACTGTGACTGATCCTATACAAATTGTATTTGTCAAAAAGGAAATAAAGTATTATTATTATTATTATCCCAGATTTAGCCATACGGCTCACACTCCCTCTAAGGGGAAAATTCACTCATCCCAGATACCTACGGTATCAAAAGGATTGAGCTCTGGTGGGACTCTTTCCGTGTTATCGAGCCCTAGGTGACTTGGTATATTGGAGTATCTCCCAGAAATTTTCGTACACATCTGGACGTCGCGAGGAGTACAGCTTTCTGCATGGCCTTATAAAGATGTTCATTTAGACCCAGCTGTTTTATGTTCGCTAGGAGGTTTTTGGGAATAACACCAGTAGTAGATAGAACAATAGGTAGTGTCTGGGTACTTTCCATTCTCCATTGTCTCCTGATTTGTATTTCTTAGATCTCTGTACTTGGCGATCTTTTCGTTGTATTTAACAACTAAATTATTGGTGTTGGGTATCGCCACATCAATAAGTGTTGTTTGTCTAGTAAGTTTATTAACTAGTATGAGATCCGGTCTATTATGGGCGACTGGTTGGTCTGTAAGCATAGTGCGGTCCCAGTATAGCTTGTAGTTGTCATTTTCAAGCATTCTATCAGGAGCGTATTGATAATAAAGAAGATGATCGGTATGGAGAAGTCCCAGTTTGTCAGCTAGTTCTTGGTGAATAATCTTTCCTACTGAGTCATGGCGTTCTTTATAATCAGTACCGACAAATGCCTGGCAGCCACCAGTAAGATGTTGGATGGTTTCTTGGGCTTGGCATCCATATCGGCATTTGTCATTTTGGACTTGAGGATCTTTAACAATATACTTCAGGTAATTTTTAGTTGGAATAACCTGATCCTGAATGGCAAGTAGGAAACCCTCAGTCTCGGGGAACATCTTTCCTGATGTCAACCAATAGTTCGACGCTGTATTGTCGACATATTCTTGGTTGATCTCATTGAGATGTCGCCCATGCAGAGGTTTACTCATCCAGGTGCGCATTTTTTCTTGCTGAGTCAGGTGGTTTATGCGCATTTCTTGTTCCCTCAGTTTAAGCGGCGTCGTATCATCTATTGCGCAAATTGCTCGATGTAAAGTAGATGTCTCAGCCTGTACCTGAAAATAAAGTCTTAGATTAGCAATTTGTTTATCTAATTGCTCACCTATATCCATAAGTCCTCTTCCCCCTTGATACCGCGACAATGTTGTTCTCTCTACTGCACTACGTGGATGATGTTTTTGCGCCTTTGTGAGAAGTGTTCTTACTTTCCGCTGAAGACCCTCTATATCCGTTTTTGACCACTTTATAATACCAAATGAGTAGCTCAGTGCAGAACAGGCGTACGTATTTAATGCCTTAAACAAATTTTTACTATTAAGATATGACCGATTTAGTTGTCTTACTCTTCGCACGAACTCCGAAGTTAGTTCCGTTTTCATTTGTTTATGGTCAATTTTACGTGCCTGTTTTACTCCGAGATATTTGTACATATCATTTTCACCCATTGCCTCGATGTTTTGGCCATCTTGCATATCGAAACCTCCAGGCTAAACCTTTCCTCTGACTATATTTAGTATACGGCACTTGTCTAGTCCAAAATGCATACTGATGTCATTTGAGAAATTTTCTACAGTTTTTAGCATCTCATCTAGGTGATTTCGGGTGGAAGCCAATAATTTTAAATCATCCATATACAACAGATGATTAAGTTTCGCTACAACGGTGTTGTTATTTTTGATGCTAAATCCTGAGTCAGTAGAGTTCAGCAGCTGAGATAGTGGGTTCATCGCTAGGCAGAACCAAAGTGGACTTAACGAGTCCCCTTGGAAAAGGCCCCGGTTAATAGGGATATCTTCAGTTTCGATATTAATTTCACCAGGTATTTGAAGGTGAATTTTAGTCTTCCACTCTGCCATTATATGCTTCAAAAAGGTCACGAGATTATCATCGACTTTATATATTTTCAATATATAAAGCCATTCATGCGGCACTGAATCAAAAGCCTTCTTGTAGTCAATGAAGGCAGTAAAAAGGTTTCTTTTTTTGGTGTATGCCTGGTTAGAAATGACTGAGTCGATAATAAGTTGTTCTTTGCATCCCATGGAGCCCTTAGCGCATCCTTTCTGTTGGGGCTCTATGATATTGTTCAGAGCACAGTGTTGGTAGATACGCCGGGCCACACAGGATGTGACCAATTTGTACAAAGTTGGAAGACAAGTAATTGGGCGGTACTTGGCTGGATCTTGGGTGTTATTTTGATCCTTCGGTATTAGATAGGTGGTTCCCTGAGTAAGGAATGATGGTATTTCCTGTGAATTAGAAATAATATTAGTAATAAATACTGTTAAAAGCTCATGAACACTCCAAAACTTCTTTAGCCAGAAGTTTTGAACTCCGTCGGGTCCAGGAGATTTCCAGTTATGAAGCTCTTTGATAATGTTCGAGACTTCTTCAGTGGTGAAAGGTTCATAAGGAATATTCCTGTAGTGTTGACATTTGTTCGTGGTTTCTTCAATCCATCCAGCTTTGTTGTTATGGGTAGCTGGCGTCGAAAGTTGGTTTCCCCAAAACTCATGAATTTCTTCTTGGCTTGGGTAGGATTTATTTGCGTTTTCTACAGTGGAATTAAGTTTCCTATAGAAAGTTTTCTCTGCTTGCTCAAAAAGTATATTGTCGCATTTCCGGTTGTTACTAACTTTGTATCTTCTCAGGCGGCCTGAGTAAACAGATAGTTTTTGTTTTAATGTGTCCAGGCATTGTTGAGGTGGGTTGTTTTCTGGATCATATCGTGAGTGTCTTAGAGTGTTAAACTGTATTTCTTCAGCTCTTTTGATGATTTTTCTACTTCTTACTCCTTTTATATACTCTGTTATTTGTCCAATGTCCCTACGCAGTAATTCGATCTTCTTCAGCAGTCGTTTTTCCCAGGGTGCTATTCTGTTACCAGTCCTTCCGATGTTGGTACCCCGTCGTGTTCTGATCTTAATGCCCATAACATTAGCAATTGCTGTTGCTGCACAGTAAATCAGCATATGCAAATATTCCAATGTATGGGCTTCTGTGATATAATTGGGTAGGACTTCAGTATTCACGATTTGTAGCAGCGCTCCTAGTTTCTTGGAAGAGTTTATTTTTGGTAGCGGTTGTCTGATAAGTGGGTTTGTTCCACTAAACTCTTGTACGGCGCGCGCCATTTCGTTTGCCAGACTATCGTGCAACTCGTTATTGTCCTGCTGTGTATTATTAGGTTGAGTTTCTTGTATGAGAATCTCAGGAATCTGCTCATTAGGGATTTCATTAGGGACTTGGTCTGCAACTTGCTCTTGGTTATGGATCTCCCGTTCGATTTCGCGTCTGATGGTGTCGCGTCTATTCTCTGGAATAAGATTGTTTCTTAAAATTACCCGGTATTGATCTGCTACTCTTTGTTCAGATACTTGGATTTCTGGGTACTCCCTGCAAAATTCGGCATACAGTTGTTGTCGATAGCCGATTGTTTCTTGACCGAGGTTATTATTATCCCAGATTTAGCCATACGGCTCACACTCCCTCTAAGGGAAAATTCACTCATCCCAGATACCTACGGTATCAAAAGGATTGAGCTCTGGTGGGACTCTTTCCGTGTTATCGAGCCCTAGGTGACTTGGTATGTTGGAGTATCTCCCAAGAATTTTCTTACACATCTGGACGTCGCGAGGAGTACAGCTTTCTGCATGGCCTTATAAAGATGTTCATTTAGACCCAGCTGTTTTATGTTCGCTATGAGGTTTTTGGGAATAACACCAGTAGTAGATAAAACAATAGGTAGTGTCTGGGTACTTTCTATTCTCCATTGTCTCCTGATTTGTATTTCTAGATCTCTGTACTTGGCGATCTTTTCGTTGTATTTAACACCTAAATTATTGGTGTTGGGTATCGCCACATCAATAAGTGTTGTTTGTCTAGTAAGTTTATTAACTAGTATGAGATCCGGCCTATTATGGGCCACTGGTTGGTCTGTAAGCACAGTGCGGTCCCAGTATAGCTTGTAGTTGTCATTTTCAAGCATTCTATCAGGGGCGTATTGATAATAAGGAAGATGGTCGGTTTGGAGAAGTCCCAGTTTGTCAGCTAGTTCTTGGTGGATAATCTTTCCTACTGAGGAAATTATTATGAGGAATTATTATCCCAGATTTAGCCATACGGCTCACACTCCCTCTAAGGGGAAAATTCACTCATCCCAGATACCTACGGTATCAAAAGGATTGAGCTCTGGTGGGACTCTTTCCATGTTATCGAGCCCTAGGTAAACTATAATAAACTATCTATCTATCTATCTAGGTGACTTGGTATATTGGAGTATCTCCCAGAAATTTTCGTACATATCTGGACGTCGCGAGGAGTACAGCTTTCTGCATGGCCTTATAAAGATGTTCATTTAGACCCAGCTGTTTTATGTTCGCTAGGAGGTTTTTGGGAATTATTATTATCCAGATTTAGCCATACGGCTCACACTCCCTCTAAGGGGAAAATTCACTCATCCCAGATACCTACGGTATCAAAAGGATTGAGCTCTGGTGGGACTCTTTCCATGTTATCGAGTCCTAGGTGACTTGGTACGTCGGTGTATCTCCCAAAAATTTTTCGCACGCATCTGGACGTCGAAAGTAGCACAGATTTCTGCATGATCTTATATAGATGTTCATTTAGACCCAGCTTTTTTATGTTTTCTAGGAGGTTCTTCGGAATGACTCCAGTGGTAGAAAGAATAATAGGTATCGTCTGGGTACTTTCCATTCTCCATTGTCTCCTTATTTGTATTTCCAGATCTCTGTACTTGGCGATCTTTTCGTTGTACTTAACACGCAGATTATTGTTGTTAGGTATCGCCACATCGATTAGAGTTGTTTGTCGTGTTAGTTTATTAACTAGCACGAGATCTGGTCTATTATGTGCTACAGTTTGGTCTGTGAGCACAGTGCGATCCCAGTATAGCTTGTAGTTGTCATTCTCAAGCATACTCTCTGGAACGTATTGATAATATGGGAGATGGTTTGTTTGTAGAAGTCCCAGTTTAATAGCTATCTCTTGATGGAGGATCTTCCCTACTGAGTCATGCCGTTCCTTATATTCAGTTGCAGCAAATGCCTGGCAGCCTCCGGTAAGATGTTGGATGTTGGATTATTATTATCCCAGATTTAGCCATACGGCTCACACTCCCTCTAAGGGGAAAATTCACTCATCCCAGATACCTACGGTATCAAAAGGATTGAGCTCTGGTGGGACTCTTTCCGTGTTATCGAGCCCTAGGTGACTTGGTATGTCGGAGTATCTCCCAGAAATTTTCGTTATTATTATTATTATTATTATTATTATTATTATATATATTGTTAAGGTTCCCAAAAAAAAACTCAAAGAATAATACAAATTGTTATTTGGAAATAATCTGAAAAATTAAGTAATTTTGTTTACTTAAGAAAATGTATAAAATTATATTGTCATTAAATATAAGATATGTAAATTAGTGGGCTTATCAGAAATAACTGTGAACCATCAAAAGAAATTGACATAAATGAGGAAAATAACAGTGCTTGGAAGTCATGGTATGGAGTGAACTTAGAAGAGGAAAAGAAAGAAGGAGATTTTTTTGTAGAGAAAGAAAGAGAAAAGGAATTGAGTGATGATAAAGCTGAAGAAGAAAAGAAAGAAGGAGACTTGCTTGTAGAGAAAGAAAAAAACAAAGAATCCGACATACAAAAAAAAAAGAAGAAGAAGAGTTAATGGAGACTTTAGTAATTGAAGAAGAACACGTTTCTCAACAGAATTCGGAATATGAAATTAACATATGTGAGCAAAAGGGAAAAGGTGAAAGAAAATTTATATTATGGAGAAAGCATGGACAATGAGATGCATCAAATTCTACAAAACTACGAGGAATTAATAAATGAAGAAAATAGAGTGGCGAAAAATTACGAACATTCATTTGAGGTCAAAGATCTGAAAAATTTCGGATCAAAAACGTACCCAATCTCTAATAAATACAGACAAAACGTCAAACAAGAGATTGAGATAATGATTAAAGATCAGATTATCGAAAGATGTGATTCGCCATATATAAGTCCCATTGTAATTGTAAAGAAAAACAGCGGAGAATTGAGGCTATCTCTTGACGCAAACATAAAATAACATAAATCAACACACTGTTCACAATACGAATCACCTTTGAATATTGATGCTATTTTTGGAAGAATAACAGGAACACATATATTTTCAAAGATTGATTTAAAACATAGTTTCTGGCTGATTCCTTTAGCAGAGAGATGCAGAAATTTTATCGCCTTTTCAATTGACGGAATAGTATATCGGTTCAGAGTGGTTCCATTTGGATTACAGAGTGCATGTGCAGCCCTCGTTTGTTGCCGAGAGGGGGCATTTGGGCCTGTAGGACCCATCGCCGGCTCTTCGGACTTCTTTCTGTCCCCGGAATTTGATCGAGTGTTGACCATCTTTGCTTGTCGCTGGTAAAACGTGTTAATACTGCTACTGGTATAAAAAAACAGTTACCGTGACAAGTATCTGTTATAGGTAACAGTTTGAAACGAATAAAATGTGTGAATTGACAAAGTTCAGAAGAACTTAAAGAGAAGTGATGAAAAAAAAATACTAAAAATAGGGCTAAGCTCAGAGGAACAAATTTAAATGGCCAAAGAGACACTAAATCTCAAGTGAGTGTTCGGGCTAGCTTCAATGCACTGGATTGTGGCTTTAAAGATTTAAACAGATAGCAAGGATACTGAGCTAATGAGACAAGAAACGAAATGAGACCTGGTAATATCAAACGTGATACAACTAAAGAAGGTCACTGGGAATAAATTTATAGAAAGAGAACAATAAGAAGAGAAAAGAAGGGCGCCAACTCAACGATAGTTGAGATTTTGAAGTAACAAATGAATCTGGAGGTAATACTCTGAAATACAAAAATACTAAATATTAATCTTGTTTTGCTATGTTATATACTGGTTAGTAGAACTGAAATAAAACTCAAAATAGCAACAATAAATATATTTATAAACAAATGTATATAGGTATATGTGTATAAACAATTTACATATAATGCAAAGCCAAATAACAGTGGTAGTGGATGGTGTACAGATACAATAGGACCTAATAGCCCCTCAACAAATGAATAGTCACTACCACTGGCCAAATAAAATATGAAATATTAGTATACAACAAGAATAGTCCGTAGGGTAGCCAAAGTCTTAAAACAAAAAGGTAGTCATTTAAATTTAAATTAGTTCTACTAAAATGAGGTACTAATGACAATATTGTAAAGATATCAAACTTGATAAATCTCTATTACAATTATATTAAATATATATATTACATCCAAAAAATGAGTTGTTCCATACTCATTATATAATATTTAAAAACAAACCACATTAAATTTATGTCCCTCTTAATATCAAATTGTATTATATTAACAAAAATATTATATCCAAAAAAAAATGAGTTTGGTCAGACTCTCTAAATCATAGTTAAAACCTAATAACACATGAAGTGTCCCTTTTTCCTCCCGAATATTTTATAATTCAATTATCAAAAAAAAAAAATATCATAAAAGTATTCACCTTATCATATGCATATGATCAGTTAACAGTAAATATAAAGTAATACGTAATACAAAAGGTCAAATAGTTAAATGACTTATCTTTACAGCACTATAAGTCCATAGGAAAAACTCCTCTTGGCACGGCTACATCAGTTTGTGGCTGTAAAGACGAATCCTGGTCACAAAAGCCACAACCAGTCATTGGTCTCTGGGTGACAGCGAAATCCACGGGTTTGCTAACTATGTATCTAAGGATTCTGTTACTAATTAATATTTTCACGTGACGGAATCTAAAATGATTATTTAATTTAATAAATACAATTCAATAGGTGTAGCCGCATGGATTGACTGCACCAAAACAAAACATCAAAACATTTGGTATTAGGTTAAGTCAACATCATGTCAAATTTATGAAGTTACTTTCGTAGGCATGGCAAGCTTGCGCCATGAAATAAACATGCGCAGAATACAGAAGGCTGTCCCACATTTGTAGAACCTTTTTATATTCCACCAAAAAAAGTTAGTTAAAAGGAAACCAAAAAAAAAACTTAATGATAAGATATGAAATAGATCGGAATTTAAGTTTGACTATATAAAAAAAATGACCTTCTGTTCTTTGCAAGTAAATCAAGGAAATTTTATATTTAAATTATTTCGGAACTCAAAAATAAATCTCTAAAGAAATACTAAATACAATGATAAATTTGATTATATGATAAAGAGATAATACGTATAAAATGATTTACTTACATGGAACTGCAGCACGCCAAGAAAATCTTCCTTTTATGTGGAACTCTTATAAATTAATACTTGTTATTTAAAATTAATTATTACTATTATTATTAATGAATATTTCTATTTTATTCTTCCTTGCTCCAATTCCGTCACTTTGCAGGTGAACAATTTCACCGGTTGGCGTGTCTGCGTTGACGAGTTCAGACCAAAACTGATCGTTTTCGTACAAAATCGATCTTCCTTTCAAAACGATAACAGCGCGTGTGGGGGAAAATGTCGATTCAAAATCGATCGTAGGCGGGTAATAAAAATTTCTTGAGGGGTTTAAATTGGACTAGTCAGTAGCGTAAACGCTACATTCTCCCTCATCTCCAGCAAAAAAAAAAAGGAACTTTTTTTTTTTTTTTTGTGGCAGAACGATCTAACGCTGGGTCGACAATGAACGTTGATACGTTAAAATTGAACATTTTCCTCACCAGTCAACCATTTGCTCAGGAATTGGAACAAAATCAAGGACGAAATAAAAATATGGAACGAAGAATATGAGACGAAGTCATACATTTTTTTTTAATGCGATAATGTATGTTAATTTAGTATAAACCAAAGATTAAAAAAAAAATATACATTTTAAGTTTAATTCTATAACATTACAGATCAAGTTAACTTTTAACACTACTTATCTACATTCTCAAGTATTAGTAAAAACAACCATCGTTAAAACTACATTATAGGTGTGTATTAACAACCACTAACACAATATCTCCAAGAACCATTCATAACAACGAAATTCAAACAAAGTCCTATGAACTTTACCCAGCGTTGACACTAGAGCGACCAGATTCTATTCGTCACCATAGAGTTCAATGAGGGCCTAATTATTCAGGACTAGTTGAAACTACAAACCTAAACAGATATATATGGTTCGGGATATCAACAACATATTGAAAATCCAAGGTAAAAGCTAATTCAATACACCTACTTGCTCTAGCAGCGGTAGCAAAGCACACAATCGGTAAAGGTTGTTAGTGCCTTAGATACTAGCAAGCCCACTATACTCATGGTATAGGGTATGCTAAAAAAAAGGTAAGTAAGATAACTGCAATCCCAACTCATAGTAAAGGATATGCACAAAAGGTAAAAGATAATTGCACGTCCAGATCTACTCATGGTAGAGGATATGCACAAAACTCACTTCTACCAGCTATACACTTGGTAGAAGGAAAGATAAAAGAGATCCTAACTGTAATACCTAAACTGTACTATTGACGTGTTCCAATTCTATACTCACGACAAGAACAGTAAAGGACAGATTTTTAGGACTCTATAATCAAGATAAAGATAAGGTATATATTCATAAGATATAGATAAGAAAGAAACTTATCCAGGTAAAGGTAAAGATAATTAACTTCAGGTAAAGGTACGAGATAAACTCAATTAAGGTAAAGATACAGATACACTCAAGGTAAAGGTACGAGATAAACTCAGACAAGGTACAAGATAAACTCCATTAAGGTAAAGATAAATTCAATTAAGATACAGATAAAGATAACTCACATCTACCAATCCGTATGAATGGTAGGGAGACAGGTGCAAACTCAAGATACTAAGATATGTTAAACTCAAATTTTTGAGAAGATAATAACATAGGAGATAACAAACTAAGTTAAACAGACTTACTGCTGAATATCAGAACGATCCGATTCTAAATGACACATTCTAATTTCAACCCAAGAGACACTCAAGGAACAACTAATATGTATTGATATATTTCTGAGCCAAGTGAGGGCACACATCCAGGGTGATCAATCCTGAACCCACGCTAAAACACCGACACAGTAAGTGAATATGAATGCGTAAGCTTTATGGTCCGGATCCACAAAACTATACAACACGCATAATGAAAATATTTGGAATGTTTTCCTAATTATCCCTGTAAATATCTATTCAACTCAGAACTCAAGATGGGGAAATTCCCATATATCCATCCTGTACTCCTATGATATGCAGTTGGACTTTTGAGAGAAAACAAACAACAAAATTAGCAAGTCCATAAACCAAGATAATAACCAACATTAAGATAACATAAAAAAAAATAGAAGGCAAAATAGCACATCTTATGGGTTTTTGCCAGGTAAACAAAATAGATAATCAGATCTTAAACAACCAAACTGGAACAGAGGTGATAAGGGACTAATGAAATCTAATGATATAAGTTGAAATGGAAAATCAATCCGTCGATAACTATCCATTTAACCTGGTTGGGGAAGATTTGTCGGTTTGCATGTAGCACAGATTTGCATTAAGCGATATAGCTACGTACAGTTTGACTCATCTTCGGCCAGTAATAAAGTTCAGATATTCGACGGAAAGTTTTGTAGAAACCAAAATGAGCTGCAGTAGGATGGTCATGAAAAGTGGCCAAAACCTCTGCTCTATTAGGAATTGGAACGACTATCTTCCAATCCGACATTCCAGTAAAGGAATCCATGGAACTTAAGACATGTTTATACAAAACACTATGTTCAACTTTAAAATCAGGAAATTTACCTGGTACATTCTGTACATGATACAACATTTTTAACAAAGGACTGGTTCGATGACGGACTCTCAACTCATACTCTAATTCAGGAGCTAACAGATGCTCTACCTTGAAAGCAGACATATTACACAACTGAGAAATATACAAGAGAATGAGTAAAAGTAGGTAAAGTTTAACTTACTCTCTGTCCTCAAATTAATATTCTGAAGGATATCTATACCAGTAATGTTTAATTGTTTTGGTCCAGTTAGGAAATCCAATGACATATACTGCTACAACACCCTAAGGAACCTAAAATTTCAAAAACTGTTATTTCAAGGTAGTGACTCAACTTATTGACTACTCCGGACTTGTAAAATATGTGAAATAGTTAACTTTAGTTATTTAAATTTTTAATTAATTTATTATTAATCTAAAATTGTTATTTAATCAATCAAAAACAAAGCAATTTATTCAGTCTACACAGTATATAGCAAAAACAAGTCAATTTAAGATATAGATATAAGGTAATGTCCAAAAAAAAATTGAAATACAAAACTAAACGTTAAAATGAAAATCTAAAAGCACAACCAGTGAAAACCACAACAACCCAAGATCAAAATCAAAAGTTAAAGGAGATATATATATATATATATATTTTTTAAGGCAGAAGTGGAAAAGAAGCCCCACGTTGGGCGCCAATTGAAACGAATAAAATGTGTGAATTGACAAAGTTCAGAAGAACTTAAAGAGAAGTGATGAAAAAAAAATACTAAAAATAGGGCTAAGCTCAGAGGAACAAATTTAAATGGCCAAAGAGACACTAAATCTCAAGTGAGTGTTCGGGCTAGCTTCAATGCACTGGATTGTGGCTTTAAAGATTTAAACAGATAGCAAGGATACTGAGCTAATGAGACAAGAAACGAAATGAGACCTGGTAATATCAAACGTGATACAACTAAAGAAGGTCACTGGGAATAAATTTATAGAAAGAGAACAATAAGAAGAGAAAAGAAGGGCGCCAACTCAACGATAGTTGAGATTTTGAAGTAACAAATGAATCTGGAGGTAATACTCTGAAATACAAAAATACTAAATATTAATCTTGTTTTGCTATGTTATATACTGGTTAGTAGAACTGAAATAAAACTCAAAATAGCAACAATAAATATATTTATAAACAAATGTATATAGGTATATGTGTATAAACAATTTACATATAATGCAAAGCCAAATAACAGTGGTAGTGGATGGTGTACAGATACAATAGGACCTAATAGCCCCTCAACAAATGAATAGTCACTACCACTGGCCAAATAAAATATGAAATATTAGTATACAACAAGAATAGTCCGTAGGGTAGCCAAAGTCTTAAAACAAAAAGGTAGTCATTTAAATTTAAATTAGTTCTACTAAAATGAGGTACTAATGACAATATTGTAAAGATATCAAACTTGATAAATCTCTATTACAATTATATTAAATATATATATTACATCCAAAAAATGAGTTGTTCCATACTCATTATATAATATTTAAAAACAAACCACATTAAATTTATGTCCCTCTTAATATCAAATTGTATTATATTAACAAAAATATTATATCCAAAAAAAAATGAGTTTGGTCAGACTCTCTAAATCCTAGTTAAAACCTAATAACACATGAAGTGTCCCTTTTTCCTCCCGAATATTTTATAATTAAATTATCAAAAAAAAATTATCATAAAGGTATTCACCTTATCATATGCATATGATCAGTTAACAGTAAATATAAAGTAATACGTAATACAAAAGGTCAAATAGTTAAATGACTTATCTTTACAGCACTATAAGTCCATAGGAAAAACTCCTCTTGGCACGGCTACATCAGTTTGTGGCTGTAAAGAAGAATCCTGGTCACAAAAGCCACAACCAGTCATTGGTCTCTGGGTGACAGCGAAATCCACGGGTTTGCTAACTATGTATCTAAGGATTCTGTTACTAATTAATATTTTCACGTGACGGAATCTAAAATGATTATTTAATTTAATAAATACAATTCAATAGGTGTAGCCGCATGGATTGACTGCACCAAAACAAAACATCAAAACATTTGGTATTAGGTTAAGTCAACATCATGTCAAATTTATGAAGTTACTTTCGTAGGCATGGCAAGCTTGCGCCATGAAATAAACATGCGCAGAATACAGAAGGCTGTCCCACATTTGTAGAACCTTTTTATATTCCACCAAAAAAAGTTAGTTAAAAGGAAACCAAAAAAAAACTTAATGATAAGATATGAAATAGATCGGAATTTAAGTTTGACTATATAAAAAAAATGACCTTCTGTTCTTTGCAAGTAAATCAAGGAAATTTTATATTTAAATTATTTCGGAACTCAAAAATAAATCTCTAAAGAAATACTAAATACAATGATAAATTTGATTATATGATAAAGAGATAATACGTATAAAATGATTTACTTACATGGAACTGCAGCACGCCAAGAAAATCTTCCTTTTATGTGGAACTCTTATAAATTAATACTTGTTATTTAAAATTAATTATTACTATTATTATTAATGAATATTTCTATTTTATTCTTCCTTGCTCCAATTCCGTCACTTTGCAGGTGAACAATTTCACCGGTTGGCGTGTCTGCGTTGACGAGTTCAGACCAAAACTGATCGTTTTCGTACAAAATCGATCTTCCTTTCAAAACGATAACAGCGCGTGTGGGGGAAAATGTCGATTCAAAATCGATCGTAGGCGGGTAATAAAAATTTCTTGAGGGGTTTAAATTGGACTAGTCAGTAGCGTAAACGCTACAAGTTCCAAGGAACAGTTACAAAATAGCAGATCAAAATAGAAAACAGAACAGGTAAAATAATCTAAGTATTCTTTGACTTACGAAAGAAATAACTTAGTAAACACTTAGTTTCTAATTGTTTCTTGACTTACGGAAGAGACAACTTAGAATGAAAAGTAAAATACACAAGAATAAAAGAACAGAAAAGTGCAGAAATATTCCTAAGTGTTTCTTGACTTACGGAAGACAGAAATATAGATAAATGAAATATGTAAATATGAAACAATGTATGGAAATATTTCTAAGTGTTTCTTAGAACAGAAAACAAACAAGAGAATCAAATATAGTAAAATAAGAACACAAATATTTGTAAGTGTTTCTTGACTTACGGAAGAAACAACTTATAATAG
>OU898285.1:0-51965 GCA_918026665.1 Diabrotica balteata | reverse complement strand
ATAGTGATTTTTCTCCTTTTGCCAAGTAGGGATATAAAGGAATATATGTTTGATGATTTTGTATTACGGGGTAAACATGGAAAAAATCGTAATTTTCTGATTTGAATATAGGAACATGGATAGCGAATATAAGCTTGGATTCGTAAAAGGTTACTTGGGTACTGAGAAACAGATAGTATGTTAGCACATTGTTAAATTTTGCGATTTGTTCTTCTTTGTATATATGTGATAAATATGACATCATTTCTGAGATTTCTTGGGTAGATATTATTGAATTATGAAGAGTATTTAATTTAGAGAAAACGATCGAATTTTCAATATTGTCAATAAATGTTATTAAATTTTGGCAATCAAGATTAATCTGGTAAAGAATACTTTGATAAGTTATGTAATTATCCAAAGTGATTATTTTGGTTTCTAATGAATATTTAAATTTTTCTATATTGTCTTGCAATTTTTGTTGATTTTGCCACAAGGGTGATAAAGATTGATTATAATGATTAACAAGCTTTTTGTACAAAGTTGACTGAAGGTTAAGTTCATGAATTACATTTTTCTGATTTAATTGTAAAATATTAATTGCTTTATCGTATCGTTCTCCATCGTCAGCATCTAAAGTTCCAAAAGCCCATTTATTAATTTTGCCTATTCCATCTATTAAACCTCTTTTAGAGCGAATATGTGGATGTAAATTTTCAAATTTTCTTTCGAGAATTTTTATTAAGAATTCGGTTCTTTTTGTCATTTGTTCAGCTAAGTTATGAAAAGATATAGGGTTAGAAGCGTTACTTACTATTAGACTATTCTTAAGGCTATAAAAATGGTTAGTTAAACTAGTTATCTGTTTAGTTACTTCTCTTAAATCTAGATAGTGTATAAAGGTATGCTTAGTGTAAATAATTTTACAGGGTCCTAATAGTATGGGTAACAAAGGATTCGTTATATGAGTAATTTTTACATCTTCTCCTTCACATCTCCGTTGAAGTGCCAGGAATATCAGGAGATTGCGATGTAGTCCGACGTTGTCCGGATTTTCATTTTCCTGAAAAGATATTTTTTGTTTTACTTTGGGTTTTCTGATTATATTTTTATGGTAATTTCCTTTATTAGGTAGTTTGTAAGATAAGGCCTGAATCTTGGACTACTTCAGTCTTTTTAAATTTTGCTGCCTTTTTATCGCGCAATTTTGTTTTGACGTATGCAACGTCCTGGTTAGAGAAATCTGGAGGGTCATTTCGATTTTCATTTAATTTATTAATTATTTTTTCTTTTGTTTCTTCGTTTCTACTTTTTATTATTTCGTATAACTGTTTACTTGCTTTTTTATGGTTTTGTACATAGTATGATAAAATAAGGTTATCGTCCAAGTCAAAAGGATCTGGGCTATTAATGTGTCCTTTTATTATTTAAAATGGGGTAAACTTAGTGATGGAATGAATTAAATTATTATAGCATAGAATAGCATGTTTTATTAATTGGTTAGGGGTTAATTCTTTATTTTCTTCTCTAAGACAGCGAAAGCATTCTATTATTATTTATTATTTAGCGTATGGACTTTCACAGTACGATAAATATACAAATACAATTACAATAATATACACATATATATTATATATATCATTCAAACACTAAAAATAGTAAAAATAGAATGAATAGAATGAATGACACTAAATATTAATGTCCAATTTACATAGCCATTCAATTGCTTCTGGGGAACATTCCGCAAAGTCCTGGAGGTTTCCACGGTAGGCACGATTCAAGCAGTCTGAAACACAATGGCTTATGGTCTGTCTAGATTCTCCGCAATCGCACTGTGGACTTTCTGCACGACCCCACCTGAACAGCGAATCAGCACATTTACCATGTCCGGTACGTATACGATTAAGCCTTGCCCAAATGGACCGGGGCAGATTTGATCCGATGAAACCCTGAGTTGGGGTGGATATCTTAATATAGTCCGATTCTACTGTTGGCATCCATCTTGTTGTCCATTGCCTATGTATATCATAGGAATTACCAATTTTTCGGGCAGATCGTATTGGAGGATTTCTAGATCTCAATCGTTGGTGCTCTTTTGAGATATCTGGGATATCTTGATGTATTGGTAATTGTACGTTGGCTACAATTTTCTGGTACTCTCTCACTAATGCTGCTGTACGGCGTAGATCTGGTGGAGCGATATTGCTCAGAGTAGGCAGCCATCTCACTGGCGTTGATTTTATTGTTCCAGTGATTATTCTCATGGTTTGGTTAAGTTGGACATCGATTTTGCTTGTATGTGCACTATTTAGCCATACTGGTGCACAATATTCTGCCACTGAAAAAACCAAAGCTAGAGCAGAGGTCCGAAGAGTATCTGCAGAAGCACCCCAAGTTGTTCCAGCAAGTTTTGATATTAAGTTATTTCGTGTTCTTAGTTTACCGGCTGCGTTTGTAAGATGACTTTTGAAGGTGAGTGTTCTATCAAGTGTGACGCCTAGATATTTGGGGTTGTTGTTATGTTTGATAGCTGTGTCATTTAGAGTTACATTGAGAGTATCGCCCGCAAGTTGATTCGACAGATGAAAGAGACAGGTTTCAGTTTTGCTTGTGTTAGGACGTAAGCGCCAGTTCTTAAAATAGTTACTTAGTGTAGATAAGTCCTCGTTTAGAGCTCGTTCTCCTGCTTCTTTACTATTATCTTGGAAGCCAATGGCCAGGTCGTCAGCATAAGCAAATTTTCTCGATTTTGTTTCAGGTATATCTGCTGTGTAAAGGTTAAATAATAAAGGAGCTAGCACTGAGCCTTGAGGTAAGCCGTTGTTGAGTTTTCTAACGTTACTCTGTGCATCATTTATATATACCTGAAACAGTCTGTTAGTCAGTAGATTGTTTATCAGCTGACAAGTTTTGAGGCAAGGTATGATTTTCATCAGCTTATAAATAAGGCCCTCTCTCCACACCGTGTCATAGGCAGCCGTGAGATCTATAAATGTTATGGCAGATTTTTCGCGTCTTTCAAAGCCAGCTTCAATAAATGTAGTTAAGGACAGCACTTGGTCACAGCAACTTCGTCCTCTTCTAAATCCAGCTTGTTCAATTGGTACAGCATCCTCAATGGTGTTACATATTCGGTTATATAAAAGTCGTTCTAGTAATTTATAACAGCAACTGAGTAAGGCAATAGGCCGGTAACTTTCAGGCAGCTTGTTGTCTTTGCCAGGCTTCTGGATTGCGATAATTTTTGTTCTTTTGAATTCTGGGGGTAGCACAGTTGTATTCACAATGTCGCTAAAGAATTTTTTGAGCCACTGTCGTGTTTTTGTACCAGTGTGGACTATAAACTCTGGATACATTCCATCGAAGCCTGCTGCTTTTCCTGTTTTAGTTTGGTTAAGCGCTTCGTTTATTTCATCCAATGAGAAGGCACGTGAGTATTCTGATGTTGCGGGAGTATTTGCTTTAAGTTGTTTAAGAGCTCTTTTTACGGTAGATGTATGAGTTTTCTCAGATGGAGCTCGGGAGTTCTCAATTATTCTATTGGCTATTTTATTTGGCTCAATTGTTGATCTGTTTAAGTGTTGCGCTCTGCTTGCTTCGCCCAGTTTGCGGATCAGTCCCCATGCTTTTCGACTGGAACGTGAGAAATCAATATGTTCTACGGTAGACTTCCATTTATTAAGTCTTGTTGAGTCCAGTGACTTCAGTAAGTTGTCACCAATTTCGGGATCTTCTGATTTCAAAAATTCGTCATATAGTTTTTGGCTTTCTTCCGTCCAGCCTGGGATGTACTCCTTTCGGAAACCTCGGGGGATATGTTTTTTGGCGATAGAGATAACCATTCCTACAAAACGGTGATAGTTGTTGGCCTTTGGGTCAATGAAGCGAATGCAGGTGTCCAGCTCTTTGGTGAATTCGGGCCAATTTCCTTTGTTAAAATTCCAACGGGGTCTCGGCGTGGATTCAACGATAGGAATTTGTATGCCTAGTTCGATTATGACAGGTCGATGTTGGCTGTGAGGGAAACTGGGAAGTACAGTTCGAGAGCTTGGGAGTGGTTGCATCTGTGAGTTAGTGGAAACCCAGCATAGATCAGGGTTGTAGCCTTTGCGCCATCTTCTAGAAAAGAAGGTAGTTTTATCTTTTAGACTATGGACAAGGTGAATATTATTTTCTTCGGCCCACTCCAGTAGTTTCTCCCCATTTTCATCATTGTTTTCATATCCCCATTTGTTGTGGTGACTGTTAAAGTCCCCAATGTAAACTGCAGGTTGGTTGTCAACGACTTTTATTACATCTACTGGCCATTTAGTTAATGGTGGTTTGTAGATGTTTTTTATGATTACGCCATTCACTTCTGTAGAGACTATTGACACATTATTTTCGCAGCTGCAGTCCGTCATCTTAGCATTTTGTATACTGTTATGCACGTAAGTTGCAGTGCCATAAACATTGCTGTAAGTGGCTCCAATCATGCTATATCCCGGAATTTTACCCCTCTTAAGAAGCTCGGTTTCCGATGGTGCGTGAGTTTCTTGAATGGTTATGACGTCAACGTTATTTTCGATTAGTAGTTTTGAAAGAAATTCGGATTTTGATCTACTAATTCCTTCTATATTTATTTGACATATACGGAGGATAGGCCCGATACGTCTCGTCAAATGGTGTTGATAAACACCTTTGTAGTTTTCCATATTTCTATATGGAGATTCCTGTTCTTATTTTTCTTTATCGTACTGGTTGCCAGGAGAGCTCAGCGGCTAGTTTGGCGTCCAAAAATTGATAGACCATTTAGCGTTACCCAGGGTGCACCACGTGGAGGCGATCTATCATTACACCCCAGTTACATTCTATTAGTGTAGAATGAAACCTTTCTACGGGGGAGTTGGAATTACTATTTTTAGAAGTTGTGAAATGTAGTTCTATATGGTGAAGTTTACAAAAATCTTTAAGGTCATTATTTTTGAATTCTGTGCCACAGTCGGCAGTAATTTTATAAGGTAAACCGTGGTGGCTTACGAAGAGAAGTAAATTTTCCACTACGGAGGTGCCATTGACACTAGGTAAAGGATATGCTTGAGCATATCTCGAAAATGAATCTATAATCGTTAAATATGATTGGTTAGAAATTTTAAAGACATCTACATGAATATGTTTAAAGGGTTTTGATGCAGTGGGAGTTAGACTAAATTTTATAATTGGAGGATTTCTATCGTATTTATTTTTAAGACAAGTTTCACAATTATTTATAAATCGTTCGATATTTTCTGCCATTTTTGGCCAATAGTAACGTGATCCTAAGGACATATTTACTTCATTTATACCGCGATGTCTTTTTCTTGTGTATGTGATAATACTCTAATTTTTCTTTCTGTTCCTGAGTATCTATTATAGTCAGTTAAAAATTTTGTGGAATGTACAAATTTAAAAGCGGAATTTTTAAAATAATTCTGAACTATTACTACAAATGTTTCTGGTAAAATATTTTCTTTAAAGTACAACGCATAAATCTTTTTGGGATCTATATTATTCTTTTACAAATTTAAAAATACTTTCTTCAATATTTCTTTGGGGTAAAGTAACATAAAATCTATTATTATCAAATATTTTTTTATTTTTGATATTTTATTTTATTTATTTCTCCATCTGTTAATATAATTTAATTTTTATAAGTATTTAGGGCTTTTTCGGTTATGTGTATACCTAGAATGGGATTTTCTAAAGAGGTATGACAGGTTTCTAAGTCTGAGTCATCTCTTTCGGGATTTTCAAGAGGGGGTCGAACTTGTATGTCCGAAATAATATTTATTTTACTAGTTGATCCATCATTTAGTAAGGAGTCAAGGTCTCCTTCTGAAAGTTGCGGTAAGTCGTCAAGGTTGCGTAGTTCATTATCTATTATTTCATTTATGTCACCTAAATTAACGTCCACGATTCCGTTTCGAGAGCATTTAATGTCACCGCGGGGGAACAAATAGGGGTCTAAACTCTTTCTATTGCCTCCGGGTGCTCTGTAGAGGGCTTCGGAGACGTCAACGAATGCACCTCTACCCAAGTCTATTTACTGGATATAGACTTGTGAAATTGTCTTCTGATGACTCGTCTTGAGAAAGACGAGCTATTTCTTACATGACTTATATGTGAGAAAGTCGAAACAAACATCAGGTTTTGGTCTTCGGTGACTTGCCTTGATAAAGGCAAGTTATTTCTTACATGAACAATATTAAGTTAAAATAAAGTTGAAATAAAACACCAATTGTAGTTGAAATAAAATACTCAGCCACAGAGTATGGGAAAATCTAAAAACAAGAAAGCAGAGCCCCGAGAGCACTAAGCTCTCGGAGAGCCCGTGAAGGACTGACTTGATTGACCTGAAAATCGCCTATTTTTATACTTTCTGAAGTAGCGATTAGGGATTTCCAGGTCAGGGAGGGGCCAACGGGAAAAATAAGGGGCGGGGCGATGCGTCTCGAACGTGAACTAGTCGCGTCCGAGAACATTAAATCGGAATCTATTTTAATTCTAGAAAGCGCGTCGGCTACTTTATTATTTTTCCCTTTTAAATATTGGATATCATAGTCAAATTCTTCGAGCTTAAGTCTCCACCGTACTAAGCGAGAGTTTGGCTCTTTAAGGCCTATCCTCGATAATCCTAACGGTAAAATTCAGTGAGCTATCTATTTCAAAAATATCTTTCTTTACGAAAACAAAATCCATTCACGATGAATATTCTAAAAGTCATCTGGTACTAAATTTTATATTTTTACCTACTTACAATCCCCTATTGTGAAGTCTTGGGTGTATACAATAAAGCGAGCGGGAGGTCTTCTATTCATTGCGATTATGGGGTAATTAGAATAATACGAGTAAACCAGAGTAATGTTATTTATTGAATAATTAATTTACAACTTAGCAAGGGTACATACAGGTAACAAATAATCGTCCTGTAAATAATTCATAAATTAAATCACAAACTTTTATAAAATTTTATAACACAATAATGTATAACAAGATATAAGTGTATTGGTTTTTTTATGTCTTATATTTTCTTTTGTTATTGTTTTTTTGCTGACAAATTGGCTTTTAACGTATATTACAGTTTGATGATAAATATTCTGAAATGGAAAATGTTGAGATGTGGCGAATAAAATCATTCATGAAATTAAAATGAAGGGATTTACGTCTATTAGTGGTGCGATTTATAAAATTAGTAGCTCAAATCGCGGGAGGAATATATGCATTAGTTTTCAAATATTTATTATTTACGATATAATTTCTAAATTGAACCACTTTCACTTCTTTAGGTAACAATGTATCTGTCTTGACAACTAAATAGGTAATTAGACAAAATAACGATTATTATTAATTTCAAAACGGGAGTTTAAAGAATTAGAAGAAGGTAGTCCGGGCCCAGTTAAACAATCAAGTTTATTCCAGTGGAAGCAATCAGGAGGATTGTTTTTCGTTTTGGCTCAGCTGACATGCTCTCTCTAGAACTAGAACCCATGAAACTATGGTAAAAAGCATGCTTTTATTTACACGGTTGTGAAACGAGACGATTAACAGAGACATCGAAGAAAGATATGTCGCTGAAATGGATGCAATAAAGTATGAGAATAGAAGGTACAGTCATGGATGGCATACAATGAAGGCATCTCAAATGGTACGGACATGTCCAATGAATGAAAGACAGTAGACTCCCGAAACAAGTACATCTATGAACAACTACAGGAATCCAGAAGAAAGGACTACCGTAGAAAACACGGATGGAACGAATAAAAAACTCAATGCGCTCGAAAGTACTTAAAGAACAATGGAACAACCGAATTCAATGAAAAATGGACGTCGGAAGACGTTTTATACGGATTATATCATATTACGAGTATAGGTACATTGTTATTATATCATATTATATCTATTTATATAATACATTATATACACGATATTGAAGGAGGTTACAACATAGACAATCAACAAAATCTACATTGTCAACTACATAGTGAAGACCCAACAATAATAGAAGTGTCAAATGCCGTCTTAAAACATAAAGTAAATAAAGCCACAGGAATCGATTAAATCTGCTGGGAAATGTATGAAAAGGTGATGATCAACTTTTTGCAGTAATCCATAAACTAATAGTACTTATATGGCAGAATGAATTGGTACCAGAAGAGTGGCTAAATGAAATAATATGCGTTGCATAAAGGGCTATCAGCTGGATTGTAAGAACTATAGAGGCATTACTCTGTTAGCATCTGCGTATAAAATCTTCGGCAATGTATTGTTTGAAAGACAAACATTTTACAAAGGATATTGTTGATTTACTGCTGCATAATCAACTATACATCAAATTCAAACACATGGGCAGATTCTAGAAAAGTCACTAGAATATAACATAGATACACGTTATGACAGCCTATGACAGTGTTAAGCAATGATAGACTTTGGTTGGGATCCCACCGAAGTTAGTTAAGTTGACCCAACTAACAATGTAAAACGTGAGTTCGTGCGTTAGAATTGAAGGAGAAAACTCCATGTGCTTTGACGTTAATGATGGTATAAGACAGGGGGAGGCGCTGGCTTGTCTCTTCTTTAATGTTGCCTTGGAAAAGGCAACCAGAAAATACAATATTATAATGAATGTAACTATTTTTAATAGAACCATAAGAGACATGGTGCAGTGTTTTACAAGGCTTGCGGACGCGGCAAGTGAATTAGGACTTGTGGTCCTAATTAGAAATGGTAAATGAGGAAAAACCAAATATAGGTTGGTTTTCCAACAGATAATTCAAATTAACAACCATACCTTTGAGCAAGTCAAAGAATTCACTTATCTTGGATCGCTAGTAAACGCAACAAACACGACAAGCAACGAAATAAAACGACGCATAGCAATAGAAAACAGAACTGTTCACGGTCTCCAGAAACATTTAAAAAATAAAAATATAAAACGTGCAGTAAAGCTCGATATATACAAGAACTTTTTGATAAGACCGATTTTGATATATGGGGCTAAAACGCGGATCTTATCTCAAAATGATGAAAGACTTCTTGGTATTTTTGAGAGAAAAATTCTTAGAAAGATTTTTGAGGTCGTAAATGAAAATGGAGTATAGCGTCTCAGAGACTTAGATGGGCTGGACACATTACTAGGATGTCAGATCACGAATACATGAAGAGATTAACATTTTCAAAACCAGAGGGCAGAAGAAGTTAAAAATGACCACGAAGAAGATGGATTGATAATGTGTCAGAAGCGGATTCTAAGGGTCAGAAGATGAAGGGAAGTTGCCAGGAATCAACAGGAGTGGCGATTTCTGTGCGAGCAGGCCAAGACGGATTGCCTAGGCATTTATGATGATGGTTGATGATGATATATACATGGTTAAATACCGAAACCTCGTAAGTCAAAATCTACAACTTTTCAGTAGAGCGAAAAAAACGTCACTGCTTAGTACACGTGTTTTCTTTTCGTGTTTTCAAAAAATAGACCATGTTCGTGACACTCAATAATCCAGGTCACTGACAACTTTTTTAGTTATTGTAGACCTATAGGAAGAAAACCTACTTGTTTCCTGCCTTGAATTTGGAGCCATTTTTTAATTATTAACAATTTAAGGCAAAAAACGCAATCTTTACTATGATTATTAATGATAATAGTGTTAAAAAAATAGATTTTTGGAAGAAAATTATTTTTTCACTATTCACATTTAATTGTTTAAACAAACTAGATTATGAATTAATTAATTAATATATAAACAAATTACATATTTGTAATGTACGTAGAAATTACATACAAATTAAAAAAGAATGATCAAAATCCATTGAGTAGAACCGGAGATATAGAAAATTTTATTAGTTTTAAATTGTTTGTTCGGTATAGATTTGTACTCCATGAATTTGTAGGTTATTCCTAATCACCATTTAAACTACATTTTTAAAATTCGTAGAAGGTCCTGTAAAGGTACAACATTTGTGCAAATTTTTTATCAAAAAATACAAATCCCATTCTTTATCATGGCGTCAAAGAGGTTCCTTAATTATTATAATCAAATTAGCTGTGAATAAACAAAAAAACATGGCTAACTTTGACCCAAATTAACCTAGGTCAAATTTTTTTATTTGAAAATTCGGGGAAAATACTAGCTTTTCGAATGTAAAAAAAGATTTCTTCTAAGGGCTATGTTTTTAAAGTTCTAAATGTTTATAAACTAGATAATTTCAAAAATTTGGCATCAGGATTTTTGATTATGATAAATCATTTTTTTATCATTTTTTAATACATATTGATAGTATCTTTTGCTTTCATTTGTCGCCCACAGCATTACCCTATCTTTAATATTTTCTGTCTTATTTTATTGTAAAAAAAGACCTCTGGGATAAACAAATACAAAAACTTTTAAACTGATTAATATATCGGTTCCAAATTTTGAGGGTTTGTTAAGTATCCCAATACACAACCTTCGCTGGAACTCTAAAGTAAAGTTGTTGTATTCAAAGTTTTTAACGAATATCAATTGTCACTTATTTTGCAGTTTGTAAAGCAACAAATTGACTTTTCAACTTACAAAAATCAGCATTTTGAAGCTTTGTCAATATTCTAAAAGATAAAATTTTGTAATTTTATGTCAAGTATTTAGCTTTCTAATGAGTGGAAAAAATCGCGTTTCTTGCATTACATTAAATCATTAAAAAACGGCTCCGAACTTTAGACAGGAAACAGGTAGGTTTTGTTCTTATATGTCTACAATAACTAAAATAGTTGTCAGCTACCTGGATTATTGATTGTCACGAGAAAATCCTTATTACCCTGGACTAATATGACTGGACAAGCAAGTGACGAAATATATTATGTAAACTTTACTAACAAAAACGTTCAAAATAAATAGTCCAATAAATATAATTAATCAAATTCCATATTCAAATACTGCAAACTATTTGGGTATTACTCTGAGCTCATGTAAAGAAGAAAAGAAAATAATAATTCTGATTGAAATACAAAAAAATGTACTGACCGATTGACCAAAATTCTACTCTGTTTTTACATAATAAATTATAATTATATAAGTAAATATTGAAACAATAGTATTATTATAAAAACAGTATAAGCATTTAGAAGGAAAATGTCACAACTCAACAGAAAATATTTCTATTCATATAAAAATTTAATCAAATTATAGGTACTTACTGCTTATTTATATAAAATTTCCTCAATCGTCGTCGACTTTTTCGTCCGGAGCATAAACGTCTTCGCGAACTACCCATTTTAAAAACAACAAAACACACTGGTTTGTCAAAACTAGTCAAAAGTCGAAATAAGCCCTAATAATGTTATTCAACATTATTTATGACCCTCCAACTTTCTTACCTACTCGTCGGCGAGAGTCTACAAACTATCAACAAGGACAGCTTGTACTGACCGAGAGAGAGAGTACATTTAGCACAATTTAACATTTTTTAAATAGTTTATATGAAATAGCTGCTTTGTCTTACACTTTATGTTAAAAATAAAAACAGATTCGGAAAGTGGGTAAAATTCTGTAGTGCCCTATTTAAAAAAAAAAAATTTTACGTTTATTTTAACCAAAAATATTTAAAAAAAAAATATTGTTTAAACAATTTATTAATTTACAATCAAATAGTGCACTAGAACTTTTTAAGACCTTTCATATAAAAAAAGAATCATCTCAATATCTGCCATAGTTTTTGCGTTATTTGATATAAACTTTTACATTGGAATTTAGTTATGCCCAGAATCGCGAGGAATGGCCTTAAGTGAAAATAACCACTGAAGGGGTTTATGATCAGTTAAAATTTGGAATCTGCGACCGAAGAGATAGGGTCGAAAATATTTGCAACCGTATACAATCGTTAATAACTCTTTCTCTATGGTTGAATAATTAATTTCGGCTGAATTTAACGTACGTGAGGCGTAACATATAGGATGGTTATCTTGCATGAGAACGCTGCCAACTGCATAATTAGAAGCATCAGTTATTAATTGAAAATTTTTGTTAAAGTCGGGATAAGCTAAAATAGGTTCTGAAGTCAAAAGATTTTTACAAATATTAAAACAGTCTAAGAATTCTTTGTTGTGGATAACTCTATGGAGTAGGGGCTCATCTCGATAAGTCAAGAGTAGTAAAATATTGTGCTCGTCCTAATTTGTCCAATATTTCGGTAATATTGGGTATCGGATATCGATTGTTGCCGAGAGGGGGCATTAGGGCCTGTGGGACCCATCGCCGGCTCTTCGGACTTCTTCCTGTCCCCGGAATTTGATCGGGTGTTGACCATCTTTGTTTGTCGCTATCGAAAGGGTTAACGAACGGTTACGAAATAACGGATCAAAGATAGAAAACAGAACAGGTACAATAATCTAAGTATTCCTTGACTTACGGAAGGAATCAAAATAAATCAAACGGTATAAAAATATAATACAAGGTAAATGCTCCTAAGTGTTTCTTGACTTAGGACAGAAATATAATAGAAAGTGAAAATATGCAAATGTGAGAATAAAATATGGAAATATTTCTAAGTGTTTCTTGACTTACGGAAGAAACGGCTTAGAAAATAAAACATTCAAAGTATAAAAACAAGAAATGCAAAAGGGAAATAGATTATAGAACTATGTCTAAGTGTTTCTTGACTTACGGTAGAAACAACAGAGCAGAAAATAACAAGAGAATATGGTAAAATAGATGTACAAATATTTATAAGTGTTTCTTAACTTACGGAAGAACAACTTATAATAGAAACAAGAAAATCAAATACAGAAAAGATGTGAAAATATTGCTAAGTGTTTCTTGACTTACGGAAGAAACAACTCAGCATGAAATGGTAAAATAAAAGAGACAAATATATTAAGAAAATATCTTAGATAAATATCGGAAATAATAATGCAATAATGATTATGAAAATATTTCTAAGTGTTCTTTTGACTTACCGGAAAGAACTACTTAGACACAAAGTACAAAATCAAATTTATAAAATAGAAAAAAGTAAGATAAATATTTCTAAGTGTTCTTAACTTACGGAAGAACAACTTAGATACAAAATACAAGAAAAATAAACAATCAAAATAATCAAATAAAATATCAAATAATCAGTATATGAACAAATATAAGTCAAAGTAATATTCTAACCTGAAAAGGTCTGAATATACAATAATAAAATATAAATGGTTATCAGGAAATAAGAAATAAAACAATAGCTTAGTCGGAACAATAATAGCACCGACTAGGTCTACAGAAGAAGAGGCAAGCTCGACTGACTGATGAGAGAAATTCCGTCTGCTTTTATATAAAACAAATCCTTTGTTTTACGTAGTAAAAGTGGAATTTCCCTACATCGAGTCAATTAGAAATTCGGATTTGCCCACACTTGGAATTTCCAAGTATTTCTCCGAATTTCTAAATGCGTCCGGCACGGCGGTCAGCTTCTACCTGACACGCCTCCGGAGACACGATCACTAATGGTTTTATCATTAAGTTTCCTATAATCTATAACACAGCGAAATTTTTGTTGATTGGAAGAATCGAATTTCTTCTTTACTATCCAAAGTGGGGAGACCCAGGGACTATTACTGGCTCTAATAATTCCGTCGTCTAACATTTTGTCAATTTGCTTTTTAATTTCTTCCTTGTGAACATAAGGGTATCTGTACGACTTCACATGTACAGGTTCCTCGTCGGTTGTTTTACTAACATGTTTTACTTTTGACGTAAATGTAAGTGGGTCACCGGGTTTCAAAAATATATCTTTATATTGCGAACATAATTTAATAATTTTGGATTTTTCTTCCGTGTTCATATGATCCGTTCTAATAAGATTTTGAATTTGCATTTTATCTATTTTATAATTATTTTGTCTATTAGAAAATTCAAATTTATAACATTGATAAACGTTAGAATCGTATGGATAAGCGTTTATGGGTTTTAATAAGGTTATAGATAAATTTTTATTAGTTTCATTGACAAATTCTACTAAAGCTAAACCATCATTTGCTACAGTGAGCATTTCTGGTACATACATATCACCTAAAATTATCTTATCAATTAATATTTCACTGTTCGGTACGGTCACAGGGACTTTTTTTATAATCTTCTCATAAGGGCCAACAGATATTTCAAACTTTATGTCTGATGGTTTTCTAAATTTAATAGGGATTATTGTGTCTCTGCTAACGAGACATTTATTATTAAAATCAATGTTAAACTTTATGGATAATAAGTCATTAACCCCGACCAAGCCATCATAAAACTCGTGAAACTCATATAATATGTAGTGCAGTATGTTGTTTCGATTAAATTCTTGGAACGCCGGTATGGCTGCTTGGTATTTGATATCTTTTGTGCCAAGAGACGTAGAAATTGAAACGTTTGAAGAATATATGCAATCTGAATAAAATTGTTCAGCAATACTGGGTTTTAAGATTGATTTCGTACTACCAGTATCAATTAATAATTTTAATGGGGGATTAGAAATAGTGATGTAAGGTAAGGGGTTATTAGAGGTTAAATTTAATTCGATTAAGTTATTTGGTTTTCTGAGGTGGTTTCCTGAAAATTCTGAGGAAAATAATCTAAATCTACTTGCTCACCGGAATGGATATCTGCGTCGACGTCGCTATGCGTCTGTTCGCATTCTTGTCTATCGTAATCATTATTATATAATTCTTCAACTATAATATTCGGCTTTTGCCCATTATTTTGAAAATAGTTTCTATTAAAATTATTTGTTCTTCTGTTGAACTTCTTCTTCTTCATGTACCAAGTCCTTTCAGAACGTTGGTTACCATCATAGCTATTTTAATTTTATTCACTGCCACCCTAAATAGCATGCTTGTATCTACACCATACCAATCTCGCAAGTTCTTCAACCATGAGGTTCTTCTTCGTCCTGGACTGCGTTTGCCTGCTATTTTTCCTTGCATGATATTTTGTAGCAATCTGTTGAACGTTGAAGGGAATCTAGAATTTGTAGAAATATTCATCGGTTCCGGCTTTGGGGCGCGATGTTGGGGAGTTTGATTTGGTCTGAAAACATTCGTATTTCGGGAAGGTCCAAAGACTTCTGAGTTAGTTAGGAGTCTTTTAGGTGGTAGCTGTTGAGGCTGTACATTAATAGGTTGGCGAGGCCATTGGAAATTTTGGGGATAATTATTATTTGTATTAAAGTTTGGATTTTTGGGTTTTGGATATTAAATACTATATACACATGCGCAGCACATATACAAACTTATGCACGCACATACATATATAGGTATTGTTGTATAAAAATAAAAAAAATACAAAAAGGAAGTGAAAACATTAAATTGACCTCTATTTAAACTCTTCATTCAGGACCCTAACCAACTTAAATTAATTTACAAATAAGAAATATACAAATAATACTAAATGCTAATAATTAATAATTGTCACAGCGCTAAGACATAAACCCGCTTCAACACCTCGGAGGTTTAGGCCTTCTTTGTGATCGTTTTTTTTTATTTTTTTTATTTTTTTTTTAAATTTTTTTTTTCTTTTTTTTTAATATGATTTTTTATTTATATATATATATTTTTTAATTTTATTTATATAAATTTTTTTTGTCTATTTTTCTTTTTTTTTCCTTTTTTTTTCTCTTTTTATATATACATATATATTTTTTAATTTTTTAAATAACAATGTTCGTATTTTACAGGGAGGTACTTTATATTACATAAGATTAATTATAAAAAACAATAATTGCTAAACACATTCAAGCCGACTCATTCATCCAAGTTAGATTTTTCTCTTAGTCCTTTTTAAAAATTCCCAAATAATTTGTTGTATTTTATGGTTTCGTCGAGACAAGTATAAAAGAAAAGTTTGGTTTTGTGGTAAAGGTGTTGGTTCTTGAGACAGGGTGTGCATCAAATATTTAATTGTATCATCATTATGCTTGCATCCAAACCACCAATGATTAATATCATCAACGTAACCATTGCAATCACAAAGTTCTGATTCGGATAGATTTAGTCTATAGAGGTATGTCTTAGCAGTGGCATGGTTAAAGAGACATCTAACAAACATGGAATAAATATTTCTATTGGGGTAACTTCTTACGGCAAACGGCTCAGTAGGTAAAACTGGATGAATTTTTGTATAAAGATTATTGCTTCGATTACAGAAAGAAAACTATTCAATATCCCAATTTTGTTATAGACTTTTCTTACAAGCGGCTGTTAGATCGCTTCTATCTAGCCAAGTTATTTCTGATCCTTTTAAGATTGCCTCTTTAGCATAAAAATCTGCTTTGAGGTTACCGGAAATACCAAAAAGGTCCCTTTACCCAGACGAAATGTACAGTAGTATGTTCTTCCAGCAGCTTAAGTTGGTTTTCTAAAATTTTAACGACAAGACTATTTTTATATAAATGTTGATGTGAGTTTTCTAAAGCTAATAACGCAGACATTGAATCTAATATAATTACTACTTGGTGGTTAGAAATTTTTTTGTTAACAGCCCATTCTAGAGCTTTATGAATTGCGAACATTTCTGCAGAGTATATAGAGCATTGTTTGTCTAACTTGAACATTAGGGATTCTTTGTGATCCGGATTATATACAGCACAGCCGACTCCCAATCTTGATTTAGAACCATCCGTGAATATCCTGCATGGATTATTAAGCTTGGCTATCTGATGCTGAAAATCAACTGTATTCTCATTGTCAAAATTGGGAAACCAAACATTGACTTTGGCATAAGAAAAATTGAAATTCGATTGAAAGAATGTCAAGTCACACGGAGTGTTTAGACGTTGAGAAACGTTAGGATATGCCACTGCCAGAATAGGAGAATTTCTGTTATGCCACCATTTGTCGACTAGATTAGAAACAGAAATATCACATTTATTAATAATATCACATTTTTTGTAGTAGCTCAGTTTGATTGTAAGACTGGCATTTGAGAATAAATTTTTCAGCTAAAAATAGTCGTCTTAAATGTAAGGGAGGTTCCATAGATTCGGGTAGAAGATTCTCTGTAGGTGTAGATTTGAGCGCCCCTAAAACTAATCGCATAGCCTTATACTGAAGGCGGTCTAGTTTTTTAAGACGACTATTTGTGGCAGATCCGTATAAAAAGCATCCATAGTCGAGAATGGATCTGGTGTATGCACGATAAAACATTAAGTTAATCTTGGGGTCGTCACCCCATCGATAGCGATTAACTACTTTAAGAATATTTAGACTTTTCTCACATTTCATTAAGCACTCGTTAATGTGTTCGTCCCATGTTAACTTGGCGTCCAATGTAATACCAAGATAAGTGTAGTGATTGTGAACGGGTATACTTAGGCTGTTAAACATAATGCTGGATATAACTGGTAAACGATGTCGCGTAAAAAATACCACAGCTGATTTCTTCGTAGTAAGCTCAAACCCTTGTTTAAAGAAATACTCTCTTGCGTCACACATAATAGTTCTTATTGCGCTAATACTTTGTTGGTATGAATTATTCACAGTGTAAAAGCAGAAGTCGTCCGCATATTGTAATATAATATTGCATTTAATGCCTATATTGTGACGATCTACGGTGTATAAATTAGACAACAGGGGGCTAAGGACAGAGCCTTGTGGTAGACCTTGATGCACTACTCTCGGGCCAATCAATATATCATTACATCGAATGAATACCTGTCTATTAAGAAATAGGTTTACTAACACATATGAACACAAAGGTGGAATACCTATGTGCTTTAGTTTTTCAAATAATAGATTTAAATTGACGTTATCATAAGCTCCTGAAATATCAAGAAATATGGCAGATAGATAATTATTATTTGAGAAGGATAACTGAATATCAGTCGTTAATTGAGACACACAATCCATAGTCCCTTTATTTCTACGAAAGCCATATTGACTAACTGGAAAAATATTTTTGTTTTCACACCACCATTCTAATCTGCTTTTCATAATTCGTTCAAATGTTTTAAGCAAACAAGACATAAGAGAGATAGGTCTTAGGGCAGTACGCTGATTTACTTTGGGTATAGGAATAACCAAGCATTGTTTAAGAGAATCACAGTTGTCTCCTTTAAGTAAAATATTGTTGTATATTTTGCACAGATAATGTATGGCAACTACTGGCAGGTTTAAAAGCATGCTGTAGTTAATACCGTCAATACCAGGAGCTGTATTTTTAGAACTCTTAATATTTGCTTTAAGTTCGTCAGCTGAAATGGGGGTTAGTAAAAAGTGATCACTAGTGGAGATACTCGGCATAAATACTGGTAGATGGACATAATCCGGAGAGATTTTTCTAAAAAGACTTTCTACTATGTCTTCATTATTAGCGGTGTACTTTTTCTTACCTTGAATTTTGTTTACCCTTTTCCAAAGCTCTGAGGGTGAAGTTTGCCTACTAAGTGAGGAAAAAAATCGAGCCCAACTAGATTTGGCTTTTGAGCGGAAAGTGCGTTTACACATAGCTTCATTCCTCTTATATTCAATAAAGTTTGAAAGGGTAAGATTGGATTTATACATTTTAAAAGAATTTTTCCTTGCATTCGAAACTGTGAGACATTCATCGTCCCACCATGGTGGAGTTTTAAAAGATTTTACTGAGGGTTTAATAATTTTAAAAGATTTTTTGGCTGCAGTAGTAATAGAATCTAATAAAAAGAATATCATTTCATTGGTTTCGTTTGTATTTGATTCGTATCTGAAGGTGCTCTCTACAGAATCTCTAAATTTTTCCCAATTTGCATTGGACATGGACCATTTAATTGAAGATGTGAAAATTGTGTTTTCAAATTTTATATCCTGCACGGAAAGTCTAATGGGAAAATGATCGGATCCATAGGTATCTGAAAGAACGGTCCAGTCAAAGGCTGAACACAAACTAGAGCTTATAATAGTAAGATCTACAACCGATTTGATATGTCCTGGAGGAGTAGCTCTAGTAGCGGACCCGTCATTTACAACAACTAGATTAGGAAATACATCTAATGCTTCTACTAGTATATTACCATCGACGGAACATAAATTGGATCCCCATAATCCATGGTGAGCATTAAAATCTCCGGTAATGATACAATCATTGTTAATTTGAGAAAAAAGACTAATGTAATCTTGCATTGTTACTCTAACTTTTGCTGGACGATACACACTCAGAATAGAATAAATTTTTTGGTCAATATTAATATTTACACCACAAACTTCGAGATTAGGATTGAAATTGTTAACGAATGAAATGGGCTCATAAATAATGTTATTTGCTAAAATTACGGCAACTCCTCCATATCCCTTACTTCTACTTTTATTAACTATATTAAAATTATTGAAGCAAACAGTATCAGATGGTTTGGACCAAGTTTCTGATAAAAGAGCTATGTCAAAACGTTCTTCAAAAAGTAATTGATTTAAAGAATATTTGTTTGCATTTAGCGAACGAATATTCCATTGAATAATTTTAATGCTTTTGGAAGCCATTAAAGTTATGTAAAAAGATTACCTATAATATCTTTAGTTTTATTTTCTAATTCAGTTTCGTACATTTTAAGATTAGATTCTACATTTGAGGAAGAATTACAATAATCCTGGATACTTTGTTGGATCAAATTTTTAAGTGAAGCACTCAGCTGACTGATAAACTTATTGAATTCATTAGGAGGTTCAGGGTTTCCAAACTGAAATATAGATCCCGAACAGAAGCTGGTCTGGTATTCTCTACGAATAGGAGGAAAATTAGGAGTTGTATCACAATTTTTTCTTTTTTTGGGGGGACTAACTGTAGGGGAGGATATATGCTTGTGAGTATTATTATTTTTGTAAGCAGTGTTAGAATTCGAAGGTTTAGCAGAAGAGCTTTTTAATGGAGGGAAATCGGTGTCACAGGTAGTTAAGGGTGCAAATTTGTTTTTTTGAACTAAACTGAAATAACTTGGATTTTCAATGGCTTTTTCAGCTTCTTTAAACGAAATATTCAAGTTAGCCATAGCTTCTTTAGTTTTCTTTTGTTTCAAATATTCGGGGCATTCTTTAAAAATTGACTCGTGGTTATTATTTTTACAAAAAACGCAAAATGCAATACATTGATCAGGGCAACCAATTTTTCCTTCATTGCCGCATTTTTTACATCTTTGCATCTATTGCATAACCGGACTAACATATATTTCAACTGGACATCTAACTTTATTAATGTAAATATATTGGGGAATTAATTTACCCTCAAAGCTAATTATGACCATTTGTCTAGGAACTCTTTCAGATATACCATTATTTTGAACTAATCTAGTCATTCTATAAACTTTTTTAATAGGAATATTAGACTTAATAGTGTTGAACAATGCATTCTCACTAAAAGTAGTATCCACTCCACGAACGAGACCTTTTTTTTCTGTTAAATAATTTGGAATATATGCTATTAGATTATTTTTCTCAAAAAAATCTTCTGTAACTAACTTATTAGCTACAGCACCTGAATCTACTTGAATTTTGATACGGTTTTTACCTACAATAACAATTTCAATATTATTTTTATCATAATTGGATAACGAAAGTAGTTTCTCTCCAAGTTTTATTGGATGCAAACGACCTATATTTAAATTAATATGTTGAACAAATATAAAAAAAGGACCATTATCAGTAGAACTAAATCGATTAGCTGAGTTAAATACCTGACTTTTCTGAATATTTGTTTTCGGTGAAGTTGATGGCAAGTTTTTGCTATCAATACCAGGATCTGGTGGATCCTTCCCAGAGATACCATTTTTGCCCGCGGACATGACGTGGCACGGCGTTTAACAAAAAAATTAATAAAAAATTTCTACTTACAGTACAGTTGACAGAATACCAGAACTTAAAATATAAAGCAAAAAAAAAAACAAAATCGCTAAACACCCTGTGTTATATCTTGAAATACACTTCTGCACTTCACAAGAGATCGAAATCTAATAAAAAAAGACTTTAGAACTACTTAAATATACAAATTTTCCCGAGGAACTCTTAAACGCGTCCAAACACTTTGACAGTTATTTGACAGATGAAATTTTAAATTTCAAAAAATGAAATTTGTTTTTAAAAAATATTTTTATTTCTAAGCTACAATTTTAATACATCTAAACTGAACAAGACCAAGAATAATAATAATTTTTACAATGCAAATAACAAAGAAACAATATTATGACAACTTCTGGGGTAAACTGCGGAGTAAGCTGCAGGTGTTGGTTGCGATTCTGCCAGGTCCGGACTTTCGTACCATGTAACTAGCGATAAAATTTTTCAACGTCAAATCAGATAAGTACAATTTTAATAATGTTTATGTTTACATAGAAAAAACAAACAATGAAAATATAGGTCGTGTACATCCTTTAACTGTCGCGCATATTTTGCATAAAAAATTGAATATTCCTAATATTATTGAAATTAAAGGCATTGGAAAAAACAGAATTAAAGTTTTGTTTAGGTCAATTTCTGATGCAAATAATTTGGTTAAAAATTTAAAGTTAAAAAATGAAAATTTGGTAGCTTATATTCCTAATCATCTACTAGAAATTAAAGGTCTAATCAGAGATGTTGATACCCAATACGATGAAAATTATTTATTAGATAACAGTGAAGATCCCTTCCCCATATTAGGTTACAAACGAACTTTTAGAAGGGTTGATACGGAAGAAAAAACTAACTATGTACCGAAAAGGACTGTAATAGTCACATTTGAGGGAAATATTTTACCTAGCTACATTGCAATAAATAGTGTATTTTTTTCTGTGGAAACCTATATTGGCAAGGTCACTCAGTGTTATAATTGTTTGAGATTTGGACATATATCTCCAAGCAGTGTCGGAGTACACAGGCACATTGCATAAAATGCGGAAAAACCAAAAATGAAGGTCATGCGTGCCAAGATAATGATATTCAGTGCATCCATTGCAATGGTAAGGATAATGTATCTATCCATTTCCAAGAAATGTAAAAAATATGAACTGCAAAAGAAGATCAAAAACGTAATGATTGACCAAAAAAACTTCTTTCATCGAGGCAAAAACTTATTGTGAATCATCCTTCTCGGGATTGTTCACTCAGAATAGATATTCCACACTAAAAAAATATCGGAAACAGTTTTCCTCCCCTGTCAACATTCACAAAAAATTCAACTCCTTCTGCTGCCACACAAGTAATCCCGCGTAAAAACCAAAACGTAGCATCAAATAACACATCACAACCCTCCTCAAGTCACTATAGCGTGTCGAAAAAACGAAAATTAATCTCTCCTACCCCCAGTCCCCCCATAACGCACCTATGTTTCCTTTTAATTTTGGGCCCTCTAGACCCCTTCCTGCTAATTTAAAACATCCCCAATTGTCAAAATAAAACAGATCAGACAGTTCTACAAACACTTATTTCCAATTACATTTTTCATTTAATCACAAATATTTAAACTGTAGATGATATAAAACAATAAGTCAAGATAGTATTTACCATGGAATAAAAACGATTTTGGAGGATATTATCAATCAATAACATCTTCACAGAACTTAAATCATTAAAAATGTTGCAATGGAACGCTCGATCCGTTGTTTCGAATAAAAACAACTTAGTTCATTTTTTAACAACTAAAAATATTGACATTGCCTTATTAAGCGAAATTTGGTTCAAACCAAATCAGAATTATATAAAGGGTTACAATGTAATTCGCCAAGATAGGTATGACGGGTACGCATGTGTTGCAATCTTAATTAAAACAACCATACCATTTTGTCAAATAAATATTAGAAACAATTTTAACGATGAAATTTTAGTCTGCGGTGCTACCGTTAAAATTAATAAAACAGAATTCAGTTTTCAATTTATATATAGACCACCTAAAATTCGTACTTTCAAAAATGATTGGATAAATATCTTCTCACAAGTCAAATCACCTTTTATAATTGGAGGAGATATGAATGCCCATAACTCACTATGGGGTTCATTGCAAAATGATGCAGTTGGTCACCAAATTGTTAGTAGTATTGAGGATCTAGATCTTGTAATTTTGAATAATGGTGAACCTACCTATCTTCCTAGATATGGTACTCAAAAATCGATGATTGACATTTCCCTCTGCACACCTAATATAGCTAGTAAAATCACCTGGTCAGTTTTATCTGACACCTTAAGCTCCAATCATTTTGCAATAACTATGAATTTTTCAATAACCTACACATCGCAGGAAACAATTTATCCAAAAAGCAAATGGAACATCAAAAAGGCCAATTGAATTGGGCTCTGTATACATCCTTAATTGAAAACATGTTTTCTAATAAAAAGTAACTCCCTTAATACTTATGAAAAATATAACTTTCTAATAGATTGCATTATTCATGCTGCTATTAAATCTATTCCTCAATATAAAATTTTTAAATCCAAAAATCGATCCCGTCCGCCATGGTGGGACCCAGAATATGATCTGATAATTAATAACAGAAAAGAAGCATTAGCAGTTTATAAACATTCACCAAGCCGTGATAATTATTTAAAATGTCAGAAAATTAGTGCTCATACTAAAAAGCAGCTGAAACAAAAAGCCAAAGCTAGTTGGATCAAATGGTGTTCTTATTTAAGAAAAAATACTTCTTCTAAAGAAATATGGTCACAAGCTAACAAAATGAACCGAAAATCACATAGAAGTACAAAACCCTTCAATGATACTTTATTCTAAGACTGCTTTAATAGAGTATCTCCTCCAAGGGTTCAACATTCGCCTACACAGCCTACACAAAGTCATCATTCAAATAATCACTTTCTATTAAAACCTTTTACTAAAACTGAATTAGACTTCGCCCTTAAAAACCACATTAATACTTCTCCTGGAATCGATCATGTAAAATACCCCATGTTAATCAACCTACCAACGGTTGCAAAAAACCATCTTTTACATATCTTCAATGATATTATCCAAAATAACATAGTTATGGAGTCCTTCAAAAATATCTTAGTCGTTATCCTTAAAACCGGAAAGGATCCAAATATTGTGAGTTCATATAGACCAATATCCTTACTCTCATGAATATTCAAAACCCTAGAAAGGCTTATAAAATTTAGATTAGATTGGTGGATACAAAAAGAGAATTTACTACCAGTAAACCAGTTTGGCTACAAAAGAGGTTTTGGAACTCTAGACGCTTTAACAACACTTGTTGTTGACGTACAGAACAATTTAACTAGGAATAACTATTTAACAGCCCTATTCTTGGATTTTGAAGGAGCATATGAATCAGTTTGTTTGTCAATATTGAAATTCAAAATGGTAAATTTCTTTCATTTGCCAATTGTTTTCGTTAACACAATTATCGGTTTCTATACAGACAGGGTAATCTACGTCAGAGACCATAATAACAAACTAATAGGACCTAGACACAACTATCACGGCATACCACAAGGCTCGGTATTATCGCCAATTTTATTTAATATGTACACCTCTGACATACATAATATGCTAATAAATAACATCCCATTTTAAATAATACAATATGCAGATGACTTTTGTGTCCATACAGAAAGTAAGAAATATGAAAACGGTATACAAAACCTAAGCAGAGTATGTAGTTCTCTTTTCCCATGGTACTTAGAGAACGGCTTAAATTTATCAATTGCCAAATTAGCAGTATCTGTCTTTACAAGACGCAAACTTTCTCTAAATCAAAATATACTTCTAAATAATCAATCTTTTATTTTTAAAAACTATGTCAAATACCTGGTCCTTATATTGGATAAAAAATTGACTTGAAAACAACACATACAATATATACTGGATAGATGCAACAAAGGTAGTAATTTTCTTAGAATGACAACCAAAGTGTGGTGGGGTTGCGATGTAGAAACATCCTTATTGTTTTACAGAGCTTATATACGATCCATTATAGATTATGGTGCTACTCTTTACGGTTCTGCATCTAGAAATCTTCTAAGAAAAATTGATATTTTTCAAAATTCTGTCTTAAGGGTCTGTTTAGGTGCTATGAGATCTACCCCTATACAACCACTACATGTTGAAGCTTATGAGCCTCCTCTCTCAATAAGAAGAAATTTATTAAGCGAAAAATTGGTACTCAAAGCCCATTTAACAAATCCCAAATTATTTTCCAGTAGACGTCAACTTAACGAATCAGATCTCACTCACAAATATTGGATTAAAAAGCCATCTCTACCTTTGTGCACTGCTTTACAGAACAATTCAATTTTTTCAAAGAATTTGGCCAAAGTGGAAAAAAATTTAGACTTCTTTGCTCTCTTCCATAAAGCTGAAGTTATAATACCCACATATAGTGACAACAACAAATTAAGCAACAATATTCTGATATCTGTTTTGAACTGTTATAGTGATGCCACAGTTATATACACGGACGCATCCAAATCAATAGAAGGGACTGGCTGTGCCTATTTTCTACCCTCAGGAGGTTCTGAATTTAAGTACAAACTTTCCAATGAGTTTTCAATTTTCTCATCATCATTGGCCATACTTGAAACTTTGAAATATTTTAAAAACTCTTATATTAAAAAATCGTTAATTCTTTCAGACTGCTTTTTAGTTCTACAGAACATAAAAAACACTTTTTTGCCCAAAACATTTAGTAATCCTTATATTTTTCTAATAAAAGATCAATTAAAGCACTTAGCAGACTCTGGCTTTAATATAAAATTTATTTGGGTTAAGGCACATATTGGACTCACAGATAATGAATATGTAGATTACTTAGCTAAAACCAGTATAATATCAGGCAATTTATTGTCATATTCTTTATGTGTATCAGATGCCATTAGAATTAAAAAAAAACCAGCTATCGACATGGAAAGATCAATGGAATCTTTACTGCTTTACAAACCAAACAAGATACACCACTTTACAACCAGTTATTCCACAAAGTACTTGGTTTACGAAATTTTAAATCCCCACGTAAATATATAACCACCATAAATAGACTACGATTTGGACATGCGTGTTATCCAAGTCATTGACATAAAATAAATGTGATTGAAGATGATAATTGCAAACATTGCGGAAAACTGGGTGATCTTGATCACATCTTTTTTGAATGCCCTAAGTTTCAACAGCATTCAAACTCTCTCTACAAAAAATTAATCGATTTTAATATGTATGCTCCATTCAATATTCAGTCGCTACTGGCGACAGGCTCACAAAATATATATAATATCATTATAGATTATTTGTCAGATACATGCACGGTTCTATAGAATTTGTACGCGAGCATGAAATTTTTCTTGATCGTGTAGAAATTTAGATTTGTATCCTTTGTTTAACCTAAATGTTATAACACCTTACCGTGGTCCAGTTTTGTTTGTCTACTAAGAATGTCTTGATGGGCCCCTAGACGAGAAGCAAGTGACCCTGTAAGTTTCCTTGTCGTATATTCTTCTATTAATTATCCGTTAGTTTTCTATTAGGGATAGAGTTGTGCATTTGTCTGATTGGAGAATCTGAGAATCTATTGCAACTGGCTGAATGACTAATGTCAATGCCATTAAAAAAAAATCAAAACTTTTGTCAATCGTTATTCCCAAAAACTTGACTGACAATACCGTAGCTATTTGCATGTTGTTAAAATTAAACTGAAGATTTTCCAGGTATTTTTGTTTATTGTGAAAATGTATAACTTGCGTTTTCTGCATTAAGATGCAACGAGTTATCGCAAAACCAAGAATATAAAGATGAAAGAAAATCATTACATTGATGTTATAGGATTACGTTGGATTTGTTAGATAAAATAATTGACGTATCATCCACATACATAGTGAAATTTACCGTTTTGTCCACTTGTACGATGTCGTTAGATGTAGATCGTACGATGTAGACTACAAAAATAATTGGTCCTATTATAGATCCTTGGGGAACACCCATGTTTGTAGTAACAAGACTAGATCTACAACTGCTCATACAATCCTCGATCCTCATCTGCAGGCTTACATATTGCTGTCGATTGTTTAAAAATGACATAAGCCACTGTAAATAATTCCCTGTAATACCTATCTGTTTTAGTTTTTTAAATAATATTTCATGGTTGACACAGTCAAATGCCCTACTAAGATCACAGAATATTCCAATAGGACATTCGCCTGCATCAATCAAACTGGTTAAATGAGCATAAAATGCATGGACCGCCGTATTAGTACATTTATTTTCTTGAAATCCATGTTAGTTTATAGTAATGATATTATTGTTTTTTAGGTAACCATTTAATCTCTTTAAATATCCATACTCCAATACCTTTAAAAATATACTGGGAATTGTCATAGGCCTATAATTGCTGACTAGTTTTGGATCTCCTGTTTTAAAAATGCGAAACTACTTTGCCTGGCTTTAAGTCATTAGGAAAATCTCCATTACAAAAAGATAAATTGGTGAGATAAGTTAAAGGATTGATTATAAAAGGTAAAATCTTTTTTACCAAAAATGCAGGTATCTCGTCAAATCCGCCAGAGGATTTGTTTTTAAGTTTACTCTGCAGGAGTTCGATCAGTTCCTGCCCAGTAAATGGAAACAACTGAAAGATATTTTCATGATCTGTAATAATTGACTGACTGTCTTTGTCTACTTTATTACATGGAATTTTTGACACGATATCAATGGGTGCATTTTTAAAAAATGTGTTAAAAGTGCATGCTATCTCTTGGGGATCTGTAATTATATTATTGTCATCATACATTAAATAAGTATTGGAATTGTTATTGTCACTTTTTGAAAAATCATTGACAGTTTTCCACGCGATCTTATTGGGATCATCAGACGAAGTAATGATTTTCTGATAATAATCTTTTCTTGTTTTGTACAAAAGTTTTCTATCTTTTTTTCCTTTGTTGTTGATAAATATCTCTAAGAATTGGTACTGCCCTTGATAATGCGTGTAAATTTCTTAATTCAAAACTCGACTTTCGCACTTCATTATTATTTCATTTATTTTTAGTTGTTTTAATTTTTTTCCTTGTTGATGAAAAGCTATTATTAAAATGATACAAAAAGTTATTTATAAAAGCTTGAAATGCTAGATTAGTAACTAAGATTGCATTAACATTATTCCAGTTTTCGTTAATGAGTTTAACCGTTGATTGAATAATCCAAAGGATTATTCAATCAACGGTTTAACGATAAAGTGATTTATTGATTCTTCACCAAATTGTCTTTTTTGTATAAAGTATGACAATTTCGTTTTAAAGTCAAGTTCCATCAAAACTGTTCTGTGATCTGATACAGTGTTGTCTGTAAAACTGGAGTTCGAGAAATTTACAAATACATTATCTAATGTTGTAACGCTGGTATCCGTGACCCTAGTTGGCCAATTAATAAGATTAACATTAATATTAAAATTCAGTAAAACATTGAGTAGATTTACATGGTCGTTAGTAATATTTCTGGTATCTACATTAAAATTACCACATATTATAAAAAGTATATTTGGTTTATATAAATAATTTAAAATGCCTTCGAGGTTATTAAAAAAATACTTAAATCACCAGATGGTGATCTGGAACAATTTAATATAATATATGAATTATTTTTCTTGTATTTGAAAAAAATAATACAAAATTCAGAATGTTTATCAACACAATATAGCTTTATCCTAGAGTTGAGTTTGTTATTAAAACTAAGACCTTTTCGAACCCAAATTCCTACGCATCCTCCTCTTATTGAGTTACGTCGCAAATAACAACTTGCTGGGATAAAACCTTCAATGTTGACGTTTCCAATAGAATCATTTGATTCCCATAATTCCGTTAAACAGATAATATTTATGCTCTCATGAAAAGTAAGTTCTAAAATAACATCACAAATTTTATCACTATTTATGCTTTGAATATTTAACAGCATTAAATTTGGATTAAAACTTAATGCTGTTAGTGCCCCCGTAGGTATAAAAAACTGTTTACACAAGTGTTCTTAGGTCATACTGCAGGATCCATTGCCTTCTTGAAGTGTTCTTGGTGTATCCGTACTTTGAAAGATGCATATAATTCTATTCTGTATAGGTGTAGATCCACGAATTTAGAAGTACCTTTTATAGTGGTATCTGTACTTGTGCCTACAATAGCTTGTCTCTGTCTTCTGCTTCTATGACGAACTTCTTCCCATCGACCGTTGTCTGAAGAGCTACCTTCTCCTAGGGAAACGATTGACGTCATAATTTTTTCTTGTTCCGTGATAAGATCATTTCTCTCATTGGACGATTGAGGAATCGATGTAGAGACGGTAGCTGACTTACATTTACCTTCTTTTTTTTTCTATAACGTTTCATGATTTTTTACGATTTCACGATTGTCTTCTTTCTCTGTAGATTTGCATACATTAGTATTATTAGGTTTAACTGTTTTGTCTGAAGATTTGGCAACGTTCGAACTAGAAGGTACATTTAAAGGAATATTTTTCGATTTTAACAAATATATTATTTCGTCCTGACGTTGGTTACCTCTTGTAAGTTCACTGTTTAAAACTTTCAAGTATTGACTTTCAATATTAGCACATTTTAAATCACATGTTAGCTTATCGATTTCTAACCTCAACTTGAGAATATCACTGTTGATCACACTATTTTCAGCGCAATTATTAATCTTCCTGTATTCCACCAGTTGTTTGATACTTTCACGCACGTTTAACGAGTCTGGCACCTTTTTAGATAATACAATTTTTATTAAGTCGGACTTTTTTAGACAATCTAGTTCTTTATAAACACTCTCGTCAAACACCATGTTGATGATAACAGCTACAAGTTATGCAATTTTTTATTTGCAAGATTACAATATTGTCCGAACCATACGAGGTTTGCCTATTTAGTTTTGCATATAGCCGCTTAGAGGTCGCCACAAATAAAACCTTCCGACACAAATGTAACCTCAATCTATGGTTGATGTAAATCGAGAGTTTTATTGCGACACAAGCCTTTTATATACCACGTATATAAAGTGAATTTTTGAAATTGGCAAGTCGGTCAAAAAATGGATCTTAGCCAACATTTTTTAAAAACATTTTTACAATTTTCGGAGATATTATCCCAACAGCAATGTCTCACTGAAATGGTTTGAGTTTTTGAGAATGAAGCATTATATCAGTTTTTTATTTCTCGCTGATATTGCGAATTTCAATGTGATCGCTTTAGTCTTAGCGACGAACTCAGGCCAGGTTCAAACAGCAGTCACACAACAAAACATTAATATGGTTAGTCAGCTAATTAGGTACGGATAGCCGTCGTGCAACATACAGAGAGATAGAGGCATATTTGAAAATTTAAAAAACCTCGATCCAAGATTCTACATGAAGAACTGGGTGTTACAAAGTTGGTTTTCCGTTTGATCCATTTTTGATGGGGCAATCGACCTGAACGCAACGGAGCTTATTAGCTCCGGGTGAGTAAGACACCCAGTTTGCACAGGCCTTTGTCCTTCAACAAAGGGAAAAGCGGATGCGGGGCTATTTTTAAGTTAAACCGCCGAGGGGTTGCCTTTATAGGCTCCTCGCGGAGGCTTTTAATAGCTTCGTGTCAGCGAAAAATACGGGTTCACCTCAGTGGGTCGACAGGTATGACACTGTAAGGCCTAGTTTTGAAATCTAGGTCGGACAGAAACGGCCCCTGCCTCTGAGGTGAGAGAAACTTGAAGAGGATCCCTCCCTGAGAAATCAGGGAGAGAACTACCGAGAGGTTGCTGGGACGACACCCAGGAAAACCGTCAGGCAGCGGCCAGGCGGAAAGACAAAAACAGAGTCTTCAGAGTAGCAAACTCAATATAGTCTTTTGAACACTTATGTTCACTGCCTTACGGCATTATGAGTGATCCCTCTCCCCAAAAAAGTGATGTCACGCAGGTGACATCACAAGAAAAAGAAGATGATGACAATTCCAAGTCACCCACCCCGTCAGTTACATCTGCAATTAAATTATATAATGAATTTACTTCAAATTTAAAACCCGAATCCGCGTTAATCGTAGAGACTTCAGACGACGAATCGTTCATCCCGGACGAAGAAGATGCCGAAGAAGACGAAAGCGAGGTGGAAACAGACGACAGCGTCTCGATCACCATGGAAGTTACCCTCGACGAAGAGCTGAGCCCGGCCACCGAGTCGATTGTAGCCCCGCCCCCAACAAACGATGAAATAGCCCCCATAGTGGACATCATCTCCACCGCAACTAATGCCGAGCCGGAGGTAGGTAGGAAGAAAAAACGGCAAAGGCCAACCGCAGACTCCTCAGAAGACGAGGAAGAAAGAAAAAGAACAAAGGAAAAAGACGAAAATGAGCTCTATAAGTCGGTAGATCTACTGACCGAACAGATCAGACTGCTCAAAGAAGAGAGCCGTCAAAGGGAAAAACAAGCAAATGCCCAAATACAAGACCTCCTAACTCAGATGACTGAGTTACGGAAAGAAAACAAGGCAAAGGACGAAGAAATCAAGAAGCTGGTCGGCCATATAATGGCTCTGACCGAAAGAAATGAAAGGAAAGAGCTAGAAGAAAAGAGAAGAGACGAAGTCATCTGGGAAATAACCAGACCAGGAAGCCCACCCTGGATGGGAATCGCCGCCCCTTCTACGTCTGGTTGCGGAGGAAAGCCAAAAGAACAGAAGGTAATACAAGAAAAAGAAAAAAGCGAAGCAGGATGGACAAAAGTCCAAAAAAAGGAAAAAACAAAAGGCACCGCTACTGAGAAATCAGTCAACAGTAGCGAGAAACCGAAAAAAGCACTGAGTATTGTTGAGAAACAAACTCAGAAAATCAACGAAAGAAAAGATGAAGCGCTCACAAAAGCTGCTAAAGAAATACAAAAAAGAAGTGAGCAGAAAAAAGCCCAGAAAAACTTGGAGGTACCGAAAGAACCTCAAGTTGATAAAGAAAACGTCGTTGACCCTCAGATACCTGCAGAGGTTAACGTTAAGAGACCTAAACCTCCTGCGATCATCTTAAAGACGGTCGCAGAACATCAAGCGATCCTGCAAAAAGCAGCAAAGAAAGGTATCGTTTCTGACAATAAGTTTGCCAGATCTGGCAGATCTATTGTCATTAACACCAAAACTAGGGAAGATTACCTAGGAGTAGTCAAAATACTAGAAGAACACACCCCGAAGGTAGAGTACGTTGCCTACCCGATAGACAGCGACAAATTAAAGAGGGTAATCCTAAAAGGGCTAGCGGCGAGCACAAGCACCGAACTTATTCTTAATGAATTAAGAAATAAAGACGTCGACGTAACTAGAGTCAGTAACATGTACTCTAAAAAAGAGGGAAAACCAATACTGCCTTTCTTTATGATCACCCTCAAAGAGGATGACATACAAAAAATACGCAAAATAACAAACTTGTGCTACATGAAGATTCGTTTCGAAGACGAAATCAAGACCACAAAAGATACCCTACAGTGTTTCAACTGCCAGGGTTATTACCACAGTTCAAAGGCTTGCCACTGCGACTCCAGATGTGTAAGGTGTGGTGAAAACCATCTCAGCAATGAGTGCGGAAAAAGCAAAGAAACGGCTCCAAAATGCGCCAACTGCGAACAGGCGCATACGGCCAATTACAGAGGATGCTCAAAAGCTCCAAAAAAGAAGACCCCTGCCCCCGTAAAACCGGCGGGCAGACCACTCAACCCAACAACAACAACCACGGGTTTCAGCTACGCACAAGCAGCCAAGAAAACCCCAGAACAAGCGGCCCCAACGATGCAAGACGCAGCCGCACTCATTGCCACATTCCAGACGGAATACAATAAGAAAATGATGGAGATGATGTCCGTGATGGATAGGGCCACAAAAATGATGACTGCATTCGGTGAAATAAATCGACAATGTTAGCGAACCATACGGAAGATCTACGCATAGGGTCCTGGAATTCCGGTGGAATTTTCCAAAAACTCAACCTTTTGGACGAAATGATAAATAGATTAGAGCTCGATATCGTAGCCCTTCAAGAAACGAAACTAGTGGAAAGGAAGAAAACCAAATTTCCAGGCTACGATATCTATAGAACTGACCATAGAGCAAGATCAGGAGGAACAGCCATACTAGTTAAAAAAGGCATAGAACATGAACACATCCCAACACCAGGTGGACTGGTCACAATGGAAGCCACGCTAGTAAGACTAAAGGCCAACAACGAAACACTAAAAATAGTGTCAGCTTATGTCAGACCTAACGAACCGATATTCGATGAAGATTTGAGCCTAATCCTCGACACAGAAGAGCCCACGGTAATCATAGGAGACCTTAATGCGAGATCTCCCAACTGGTTCGATAGAGCGACCAACAATAACGGGAGACGACTTTGCGGCCATCTCGAAAATAGACCAAACACCTACGTGATCGGACCAACAGAACCGACCTGTTTTCACGGACAACTCCCTACACATCTAGACATTGCAATCCTACACAACGTGGGTCAACAATACGAGATACGCTCTCTAAACGAATGCGATTCGACGCACAATCTAATCGTTTTGACCCTGGGCGCAATAGAACTAAACTATTCGCAGCCCCACAAAAGAAAGATAACAAGTTGGCCAAACTTTAGAAGAATTGTGAGCGAAAACATCGGTAACATTCCAACAATAAACAACATCACAGAACTAGAAGACAGCGTAACCAAACTAGAAGAAACTATAATTAATGCTATCGATGCCAGCTCCAAAATCGAAACAATCACAAGACAAAAAGGAAGATTCGGAGATATAAGTCAGGAGCTACAAGACTTAATTAAAGAAAAAAACAGAAAAAGAAGAAGAGCCTATCGTACTAGAACATTAGAAGATAAAAGGATTGCAAATGAGCTAGACAGGGAAGTTAAAAGACAACTACGAAATCACAGAAATGAAAGCTGGGACAACTATATCCAAGAATTAGACCCTAACAAATCCGCCTTCTGGAAATTATCGAAAAGTCCTCCGACAGGACAAGAAACCCATACCTCCCTTACATGGAGTAAACGGGATTGTCCACACGGAAATAGACAAAGCTGAAGTCCTAAAGGACGAACTAGAAAGGGCATGTAGAAATAACGAAAATCCCAATGAAGACATAGACTTTGAAGAAGAGGTAGAAAGAACAGCCAGAAGACTAAAGAGAAGAAAGGGCAGAGTAGGAATAACACATACATCTCCTGAAGAAATAAAAGAGCTAATAAAACTAACAAACGTCAGAAAAGCCCCAGGACCTGACAACATCACAAACAGGGCACTAAAAAACACAACAAAGCTACTGTACATAACGAACATTGTAACAACATGCTCAAACTAAGATATTTTCCAGATAGATGGAAGGAGGCACAAATTATCATGAATAAAAAACCAGGGAAGGATGGCATTTTTCCGCAAAATTACAGACCTATCAGCCTACTATCATCAATAAGCAAGATAGCGGAAAGAGTTATATTAAAAAGACTCAACGACGAATCGGAAGCACTAGGCATCATACCAGAAGCTCAATTTGGATTCAGAAGCGAACATTCATGCGAACTACAAGTTCTACGTTTTACTGAATTTACAACAAAAGGCTATAACGAAAAAATGTATACGGCAACAGCATTTCTGGACGTCAGTAAAGCATTTGACAGGGTCTGGCATGACGGACTCATTTACAAAATGAACTCTATGGGATACAGCGAGGCGATGACATGCCTCCTTGGATCATACCTAGCCAACAGAAGGTTCAGGGTTCGAACGGGGGCAACTCTGTCCGAAGTCGGGACCCTGGAAGCAGGTGTGCCTCAGGGAGCTGTTCTGTCGCCTTACCTGTATACCATCTATACGGCCGACACGCCAAAAGAACCAGGTTCCCTGTTGAGTCTTTACGCCGACGACACAGCAATAGCTGTTAGCTGGAGAAATCCAGATCATGCAGCTAATCATCTGCAGAGAGCACTTAATAGATTCGAAAGATGGTGCATCAAATGGAAAATAGCCTTAAACCCGGATAAAACACAGGCTGTAATGTTTAGTCACAGAAGAAGTGTACCGAACCGAGAACTAACGATTGGGAACACCCCAGTAGAATGGACAAACGAGGCCAAATACCTAGGAGTGTTACTAGACAAAAAACTCACATTTACGCAGCACATAAATCAGCAAACGTATAGAGCCAAAGCGCTGAAAAATCAGCTCTCAACGCTTATTGGTAGAAGAAGTAAGCTAAGGTTTAAAACCAAAATCAGGATTGCGAATAGTATTATCCTGCCAGTCCTTTCGTATGCCTCTGCTGCGTGGGGACACACCTGTAAAACAAACAGGAAAAAAATACAAACAGCACAAAATCAACTAATAAGAGATGCCCTGAACTTACCGAGATATGTACCTCTGAGAAATTTATACAGAGACTCAGGACAAACAAGGATCCTTCACACAATGAACAAAAAGGCATACGAACTATTCAACGGACTAAACAACCACCCAAGTAGCATGTTAAGAGAGCTGACTAACTACAACGCAAATACCAGGACGGTATACAGAAGACCTAAACAGCAAATAGCCGGATATAGGGTCCCCAACGAATAAATGAAGAATGAGATGGTCGCAAAGACGTCAAATAAAAGAATGCAGTCATCAGAAAAACAACCACCAAAAAAATATCTATTTTTAGGACTCTGGCGAGAGGATACAGGTGCCAAGGCACTTAGTTAAGGACAATATACACCGGGGTGTGTGGAGGCCATATACACCCTGCAATGCACACCCCAACACACCCACACAAATTAGCATGTAAGAATAAAAGGGTAAGAATTGTGCCGGCATTTTATAGTCCCAACGCCAAGGAAGACCCCCATACCCAAAAAAAAAAAAAAAAAAAAATCGGTTGTTTTTCTTTTAAATTCAGAACTTCAAAAATCAATTTCAATTCATTAAACGTTTTAACGTAAAATTCATCCTATTTTTCTATATAGAAGGCCCGTCAGGCCTTCTATATACCGCTGATGCGGATTAGGCCCTTAAGGCGGATCAAATGAATGCTGATCCAAGCATGGGCTCGGTGGCCGGACACACTTCGGGCGCCCAGCCGGCGAGGAGAACAAAATTTACTTTTGCCAAATCGGCGGCTGAGTGACCGAGCACACACTTTTTTCCGGACATGAAGTTGACAGCCCAGGCTGTCGGCTTCATGGACGGAACACACGCTCTTTTTCTTTTTTTTTTAGGGACTCCAGTCCCGAAGTGAAGTTAGAGTAAAATCTATAGAGTCAGTAAAGTAAATAGGGAGAAAAGCCTAGATGTGGCTACCCCTACAGTCAGGTGGCATAACCACAGTAATTAAAAACAGGAGGTGTCTCGTTACCCAGGGCACCTCAAGTAACTTTCAGATCATAAGCCTCCTCACGTAAGTCACACGATGAGGAGGGGTGGTGGAAAAGCCTGGGGGTCAGATAGGTACCACTTCAACTAGTGAAGTGTGACCGGTTTGATCTTCGGACATGTTGATCCCATACTTAGTTTGGTATACACATGTTCCTAGGGGTAGGGTTGATCGCTTAGCGTGATTGTGTGTGTGTGTCTAAGGAAAATACGCATATATAGTTAAACTAAAAATAATTTTTTTATTTAAGTATTTAGGTTCGTTTATTAAACATTTAACGGTAAATTACTTGCAATTGAAACTGAATTTATTTAATGTATTTGCAGCAAAAAATGAAAACTGATTATATGTCAAAAGTTTACATTGCCCCATAGGGTGAAGCAATGCAAACTACTGAGGAAAATCAAACTATTTTATTACCTAATGGCTATGTTTTGCAGATACAATTAAGGAAAAAGGAATGTTTTTACAAGAAAAAACTTAAAAAACCAGTAAGAGAACATTAATACCAATAGATACATATTATTATTATCATCATCTGCTAGCCTTTATTTATCACGTCCACTGTTGGACATAGGCCTCCCTTAAACTTCTCCATTCTTTTCGATTTTGTGCTCTTTGTTGCCAATTTTTGGTGATACGTCTGATGTCCTCAACTCAACATGTAGGTGGTCTTCCTCTACTACGTTTGTCAGCTCTTGGCGTTCAATTCGTAATTTTGCTCGTCCATCGTGCCTTCTAGCTACATGGTCGCTATGCGTTCCACGACATCACCAGTACTCGTCTTCTTCGCAGATCTTCGTTTCTTATTCGGTCCCACAACGTCTCCCAGCATAGACCGTTCCATTCGTCTCTGTGTCCACTCTCAATTTCGAAGCCGTAGTCTTGGTTAGAGTCATAGTTTTCACCCCATAGGTCATGACCGGTAATACGCATTGCTCAAATACTTTTCCTTTGAGGCTAATTGGTATGTTGGCCCTAAGTGTGTCATAGTTTTCCAAAGGCTGTCCACGCTAAAGTAATTCATCTTTGGATTTCGTATGTTCGGTTGTCCCTGTTGATTCTTATTTCAGGAACCAAATAAGTTTATTTCTTCACCAGTTCTACTACTTTGTCTTGAATAGTTAAATGGTTTTTGGGGACCATATTTGTCATAAATTTATATTAACATTGGATAAACATGGATTAAACCGTTTTGCTTAACCTATTTAATAGAATTTCTTCTCCATTTACGATAACTTCTATTACAATTTCATCCTCTCCTGGGCCTTTGTTATTTTTGATTTTTCTTAATTCTTGTCGAATCTCATCTACCTATTTTTTTTTAAAATAGCTGTTTGTATTCCTTTTTGATCTTTACGTCTACTTCCATATAATTCATCGTAAAACTTTTCGACGACCTTTATTAACTCGTCTCTACATGACATTATTTTATTTTGCTTGTTTCTTAATTTTTGAATTTTGCATATCCCATTCATTAGCTTTATACATAGAACTAATAAAAACGGACAACCTCTATCAGTCTCTCGAAAAGTAATGGGCGACTTCCCACACAGCCAACACCGCCCAGTGATCTTAGAGGCGGGAACTCAGATTCCTATAACCACGTCCATCCCTCGCCCACGTTGGAATCTAAAGAAAGCCATTTGGGGTAGCTTTTCTGTGGAACTGGACAAGACTCTAGGCTGGATACCCCCTACCATCAGAAATTACAAAAGATTCGTTGAAGCCATAATAAGCACGGCAAAAAATCATATACCAAGAGGCTACCGAAAACAATACATTCCTAATGTATACAACCCGATGAACTGCTCCATAGCCTAGATGCAGCGAGACAACAAAAATGGACGGAAACTGTAGAAAGTCTTAATTTTTAAACATCAAGTAGGCAAGCTTAGACACTACTAAGAAAATTAGGAAGCGGAACTCCCATAATAAGGAACAAAACAACAATTAATCCAAACACTATTGCCTCACATCTAGTATTGACATCTAGGACCCCGAAAGACAAACCACACACAATCAAGCTAAAACGAGAGCTTAAAACTTTAAAATTCCAATCTGCAGAAACCGAATACTCTCGCCCTTTCACTTGCGAAGAAGTCACTATAGCTCTCAAGGATGTAAAGCCCCAGGTTTTGACAATATTCATCCCGAATTCTTAATTAACAGCGGCAAATATGCGAGAGAATGGATGGCCCACTTTTTCACAGATATTATGAAGACCGGTACCATACCACAGAAACTCAAACGCTCGAAGATCATTGCCATATTAAAACCAGGGAAACCAAATGATAACAACCCTAAGAACTACAGACCAATAGCCCTACTATCGTCAACGTTCAAGCTACTAGAACGACTTATCTATAACAGAATTAGTCCAAAGCTACTTGAATCGATACCGGTTGATCAGGCAGGTTTCCGACCGAAAAGAAGCTGCGCAGATCAGGTTCTTTCACTTACCACATTTATTGAGGCACGGTTCCAGAGAAAACTTAAAACTGCAGCCGCATTCATAGACCTAACAGCGGCCTACGATACAGTCTGGAGAGAAGGCATGATATACAAGCTCCTTCGTACAATCTCCTGTAAATCCACCGCTCGAATAATCAACAGCATGCTAGCCGACCAAACGATTCAAGTAGTCATGGGAATCGACATCAGCACCCAAAGAAAACTGAAGAATGGACTGCCTCAGGGATCTGTCCTAGCTGCTCTTCTCTTTAGCCTGTACATCGATATACCAGAAACCAGATCAAGGAAGTTTGGTATACGCCGACGACTGGGTCCTTGCAACAAGGTGTAAGTCAATTGAACAAACAGAAGAAATACTTACGGCAGACTTACACACAGTGGGAAAGTATTTCCGTAAATGAAGGCTCCAACCAAACGCTACCAAAACAGAAGTTTTCAGTTTTCATCTAAATAACAAGCTTGCAGGAAGAACCCTGAACGTTCAATTCGAAAACACCTCACTGGCCTACAATAAAACACCAAAGTACCTTGGGGTGACTCTTAATAAAACCCTATCTTTCAAGGAACGTCTGTCAAAAACAGCGGAAAAACTTAAATCCAGAGACAACATCATCTGGGCCTTGTCTTCTCAACCGCGGAATACTACTCTTCAGCCTGGCTTAACAGCCCACATACACACAAATTAGATGCCTAATTGAACAATACAATGAGAATGATTGCTGGTGTTATTAAATCCACCCCTACTCAATGGCTCCCAGTCCTGAGCCACATTCAACTACCCAGACTACGCCGTATACACTCCCTCACTAGTGAGTACCAAAAGATACTTAGCAACGAGATCCTGCCAATTTATCAATATAAAGATGCTGCCAACGGTAACCGTTTACGCTCCAGACGAGCGCCAATAAAAACAGCACAGATTGCAGTGAAAAATGGGTTCAACTTAACGACCACTTGGGCTCGAGAATGGATGGAACAACAAAATAGCAATTTACCCTGCATCACATAAAAACCACCAGGTTTTGACTTACCACGCAACACATGGACCTTGTTGAACCGAATCAGAACCAAACATGGCAGATGCGGTTATATGATGCAGAAATGGGGTAAACAACCATCCCCACTCTGTGACTGCGGACAACCACAAACCATCTGTCACATTACAGAACAGTGTCCCACAAGATCCTATCAAGGCAGGTCAGAGGATTTCCTAATGGCGACTCCAGATCGTTTGTAAACATATGTGTAATGTTTTATACAAAATATTTTCCTCTATACTGCGTTTAATATTATCGGTTTTAAATTTCCTTATATCTCTCCTGATTACTTTTGAAACAGTTTAATTCTTTTTTCTTAGAGTGTTACATTATTATCGCTTCAGTATATGGACTTATTTTACTATCTAATTTGTTTTTAGAACAGTGCTCTCGGTAACTTTCTTGTAAGGCGTTTATGATGCAATTATACAAGTCGTTAATATCGTTCTCGAAGGTTTCATGCAGTAGTAGCTATTATTAATTTGTGCCTGATACTGGTTCATATCATATTACACTTACTCAGAAATACAAAATTAACACTGAAATTCTTCATTATCTTCTGGATCTATTTCCGCACATGCTTCATAAGCCGTGCGCATACACCGTGTGCGTCTTTTGTCACCCAAAGAATGTAATTCTAAATGGATACTGAATTTGCAATTTACTTCCTATACCTTGTAGTATGGGGTAACGGGTGTAGAATAGCCTGCTATAAATCCCAAGCAGCGCCAGCTGCATAAAGGGGGACTATTATTATTAACCATTTATTTAAAAACAATTTCGGATTGGAATCGAAATGTCAAAAACAAATGTAAAATATAATTTTCATTACAATCAATTGTAATTTAGGTTCATATAAATACAATATTTACATAAAATAACTAAAGTGTACGGATTTTCCTAGAGTTGGTAAACTGATGATAACGTTAACAATATCTAAAACTTAAAAATGTTGCTTAAAAAAATAAAAACCATCCTGTTTAAATTTCTTTTATACTAACATATAACTGTTATACTTTTTAGGTGGACGCACTGGATCTTCAACATCAGTTAGAAATGATCTCACAGTAGCTAAACGTATGGCACTTCTCGTTTTTACAGATTTCGCTTGCTGGGCTCCAATAGCATTTTTTGGAATTACTGCTCTATTGGGATTTCCTTTAATCACCGTTACTAATACAAAAATATTACTGGTATTCTTCTACCCCCTCAATTCGTGCGCCAACCCAATTCTCTACGCATTGTTGACACAACAATATCGAAGAGACTTTTTTATTTTAATGGGTCGGTATGGTATTTGTAAAGAAAAAGCAGAAAAACATAGAGGAGCGATCGGTGGAAAGCCTCTTCCATATGGAGCAGGAGTGCAATATAAAAAGACTTGCATGGACAGCAGCCTAAAAGCTGGTGGAGCAAATAACAGATGTTCTACAATGACAAGTATGACAACAGTTGTGTCAGTGGAATGTCCCATGTTAAGGACTTGGTTCGAGAAATAGTTCGTCAAATTACAGACCTGAGTCTGTAATGGCGTTATCAGATTTTAATGTTAAAAATATAAACAATTTTCATGAATGCAATAAATATATCGCCAGTGAAAATCTGTAAAATATTTAATATTTTGTTTTTGTATATGATCACATATAATTGGCTGAAATAAATGATGTTCTAAAAAACGATCATCCAAAATTTATTAGATACTAAATTATTTTACACGTACGAGTACACTTTAATTATATTATCACACATAGCTTGTCGTATGACTTATCAATAAAGCTAAGTCGTATGACATACCAAAACACTTTTCCTTAGTAGAAGAAAAATGTTTTCAAAGGAAATCAGTTGCAATAAGACAAGAAGCTGTTATTAAAGGAAAACAGTTTTTTATCTAGTTTTATTAAGTATACTGGCATATATTTATATTATGCTCTTTTTAAATCCCGACAAAAACAAAAGAATCATTTTTTTAAAAAATAAATAATTTTAAACTAAACATTACTTATAAGGCTAAGGTAATCAAAGTTACAAATAGACACAAATTTTCCTTGAACAAGGCCAAAAGAAATCCCCCCTCCTGCTACCTTAGGTGTATGGTTCTGAAGTTATTTTTTTGGGCATCTTAACACAATTTACTATTTTTATTGGGAAAATACCACTATAGTAAGTCAAAGTCAAGTAAGTCATATCAAGGGTACATTATTTGTGTTTTAATAATAAAGTAACATGACATATAAACTAAATGTCAGGGCAAATATTTACCATGTCGGGAGAATTTTACTGACATGCTATAATTTTTATGACGGGTAGTATATATTTTTAAGCTAAATTTTTTTTATTGAACTAACGTGTCTCGACGACGAGTCATTGACACGATGACAGTATAATACAATATAAGAGTATTACAAATACAGTTTTACATTTGACAATACACAATACTTATTTTTTACAAATTTAACTGTTATGCATAATTACAATTCAGAGTTTATAAAGCACTTGAATGTCTTTAAATATTTAAACAGACTTGTATATTTCTCAGTTTCATTCAACATTTCTTGTATATTATCTCCCAACTGGTGTTGTTTTCTTTTAGTAGAAAGATGTGGACATTCTTTAAGAAAATGCTTGACGGTTAAAGGGCTGCTGCAAAGATCGCATGTAGGTGGATCGGTAGATGCCATGAGAAAACCATGTGTAAGCCGAGTGTGTCCAATTCTTAATCTTCTTAGAATAACCTTCTGTCTTCTGGACATAGGTGGTAGCTCTAAGGAAGGTATAACTGGTTGTATATCGTGTAAGTGACTCGAAGTTGTGTTCCAATTAGCTTGCATTTGTCATATATACGCTTTTTGAACATTTTTTTAATATCATTATGCAGCTGGATATTTGATATAGGTATATCCAAAGTAGAAGCTTCTTTTGCGGCTACATCTGCAGCCTCATTTGCTGCAAGGCCTACATGTGAAGGTACCCAGACAATAGTGACAATTACTCCATGGTCCGTAAGTTTATTATTTATGTCATGTATTAAATTTACCAGAGGATGATCTGAGAACATGTTTTTAATTGCTTGTATTGATGATAAGGAGTCTGTGCAAATCGCTACATTGCGGTCAGTTGGTTCTAACATACGAAAAGCCTCGACGATACCATATAGTTCTCCAGTATATACACTACAAACGGCAGGAAGTCTGATTAGTTTTGTAGTACTGAAAAGAGGAAACAACAGCACTACCCACGCCTACATCATTTTTAGAGGCATCTGTATAAGAACTTTATGAAACTGATTTCTATTAAGTATGTCTAGGAACGATTGTTTAATTATAGCTTTAGGAGTATCATGTTTATTGAAAGAGCAAAGGGAGGTATTGACATTCGGAAGTTGCTTATGCCACGGAGGATGTGTAGAGATATGAAAGGGTGAAGTTGCAGCAAGATCGAAACCGTCGAGAATATAATTTAGTATACAAAAGAGAGGTTGAGCAGATCTAGTAGTCTGAGAGTGATAAATGAGATTATTTGGTTGAATAACTAGTTGGTAAACTGGATTTTGTGGATTGGCTGATAAGCTAGCTGCATATGACAAAAGAAGATGCTGTCTCCTTAACCAGAGTGGCGCTTCGTTAGCTTCACAGTATATGCTTTGAGCTGGGCTAGATCTAAAGGCACCTAAGCAGATCCTAAGACCCGTATTGTGTACGGAGTCAAGAGCTTTCAGATGTGACTTGGAGGCAGACATATAGACAAAACTACCATAGTCCATTTTGGAGCGAATAATGGATCTGTAAACTGTAAGCAATACCTCTTCGTCAGATCTCCATTGGAAATGTGCTAGACTTTTTAGGATATTAATATTTTTTAAGCAGTTGCCTTTCATTTCCTGTATGACGTATTCCAAGTAAGTCTGGAGTCGAATGTCAGTTCTAAGACTTTATGATGATGATCAATATCATCTAGTAATACTCCATTATATGTCAAAGTTGGATTATCATTTGTCGTTTTTTTGCTAAATTTCATGATTTTAGTTTTTTTGAGATGAAATAGAAAGCCTCAGTATGCCTCGACCACCTTTCTATCTTATCAATCGCTGTTTGCATTAGTCGACAGGTTGTTTCGATATTCTTTCCTCTGCAAAAGAGTACAAGATCATCAGCATATAATGCGTATTTAACTGGGAGATGAATATTTTGCTTACATCATTAAACGCAAACTGAACAAAGTTGTGCTTAAAACAGAACCTTTTGGTACTCCATTATGTTGAATACGAGTAGATTGTAACGATGAGTCCAAGCCATCACCGTTAAACCAGCGTGCGCGCGAACCAACCCATGAAGTAGGAGTGTATCGACAGTAGAAAGGGCAAAACTAATTACCAAGCTCCGCTATATAAACCGCAACATTTCCTCATAGAGGCAGAATAGACAGGTGTTGACTGAAGGTTCTCTTCTCCCCTACCCCGGCTTGTGGACGTGTTGAGTTCACAAGTTGTTCCGTCCCATACCGTCGTTACCCGAAGAGCGTGTTGAGCTCTTCACTACCCGTACTCTGAAGCAGTCGTGTTGAGACTGTCGAGGAGTGTCCTGTTAACCCGAATCACTTAAGGGACGTGTTGAGTTCCTTTCCTTTCTTTGTACCTATCGTCCGCTGTTATTAAATCGATACAACGTTCCTGTAAAATTTCAAATACACACTCGCTTGCCGATAAGACTAATTTCATATGACAAGGTCAAACTTAATTTGAATAAATAGGCCAAGTACTGAGAAGACTAAACCAAATTGTAAATATGTACATAAGATTTTTGTCAATTTAATTTAAGGAAGACAATAAAGTTTTATTTTTGTTTTGAACTCTGTCTCTGACTGTCTAAAAGCTACCCGGATAGTGACTCCTACGAGAGGACATTACAAATGGCGAGCGAGCAGAAAAATACGTTTTAAACAATAATACCGACCGAATTCCGAATTTTATTTTCATGAGACAGTACTACATTTCAAATTTTAATCAAATACAGGGTGATTCACAGTTCAAAAATGACAGACGCTCCGGAAACGTCGAAGGTTAGTTGGGTGTACCTATTAAAGAAAGACGAACTTATAGCCGAATTAACAAACAGAGAACAGCCGACGGAAGGGAATTTCAGCGAGTTAAGAGCGAGATTAGTTGCGATCATCAAGGCACCAACTCAAAAAGGCCAAAACCCAGAGGAAATAGAAGAAAACCAGATGGAAGACAGACAAAGAAAGATGGAAATAGTACGCAAATGGGGGTCACACTTTGACGGTTCAAGAGACCCAATAGAATCCATAGAACGGTTGAAAGAACTCCAGACAGCTTACGGCCTACAAGACACCCACGTTTTACAAGCTCTACCAGAAACATTAAACGGGAAAGCATTACTATGGTACAGAAACAATAATAAATATTGGAACGAATTAAAAGACTTCGAACAATATTTCCGCAATTTCTTCGTTTCCTCCGTTCTCACGCAATCTCTGGAAGCTCAAATCCGGAACCGACTCCAACGAAACAACGAAGGTGTAAAAGACTACATCATTGATATTCAAACAATGATCAGAAGACATGGTGAATTCAATCACCAAGAAGAACTAAACAGGATATACACCAAAATGAACCCGAAATACAAGTTGTATATAAAGAGGCAAGACGTATCGTCAACACAGGACATCATCAGACTAGCGGAAGAATATGATATGGTCCAAAAAGAAATATATAACAGAAACAATACAAGGTGTGACTGGACACAGGCAAATAGTCGTAATAACAAAATACAGAATTTCGACAGACAGACTTGTTGTTGGAGATGCGGCCGCAGAGGCCACAATAGAAGAAACTGCAGAGCTATCGCTGTACTCTTCTGCAGCCATTGCGGAACCCGAGGAACAACTGCCAATAACTGCCAATGTAGAAGCCGACCGGAAAACTCCAACAGGACTGGACAAGAAGGAGGCAACCCAGTCAGCATTTAGAGTCCTCCCTAACAACCTCCAGCTATGCACACTATACAGATCAACGACCCCACACAACGATAACGTTCAACAACGGTAAAAAGTTAAAAGCACTAATAGACACAGGAGCCCAAAATTCGTTTATAGGACAAAAAGGTAAAAAAATATTGGAACAATGTGGAACAAAAAGCGACAGAAAAGCTTTAAAGATCACGCTGGCAGATGGAAAAACCAGCGACATAGAAATCTGTTTTACAGCAAAATGTTCCATAGACAACGTTTGGAGAAAAGCCAAGCTACATTTTTTACCAAACCTAGCTTCAGAAGTAGTACTGAGAATGCATGAAATAACAAGATGGGGCCTTGATTTATCAAACATCTTAAATAGAAATCGCGTAACAAGGAGAGAACAATACCCAACTAGGACAGAACACGGATCCAGATCGTACAATGCAGACAATAACCGAATACCGACCAATTCCAGGGTCAACGAAACACCAACCGCAAGATATCCGCTCCAACAGAGAAGCAAAATATATAACAAAACGACCTACCGACTACCGACCGATACCGCGGTCGAAGACCAGACCGAAAATATACCGACTACCGACCGATACCGCGGTCGACAACCAGACCGAAGATATACCGAACTACCGACCGATACCGCGGCCGACGACCAGACCGAAGATATTCCGTCATACATACCAGAATTCACGAACAGTCCGAAACGAGAGCAGCTTGACATCAGTACTACACTAAACAATACCGAAAAAAAAAAACAATTACAGGAATTGTTACTAACAGAATTGGAGAAATTTAAACAAATTAAAGGAACAACACATCTAACCGAACATACAATAAAACTCAAACATAATACACCGATCAAACAAAGATACAGGCCCCGAAACCCGGCAATGCAGAAGGTCATAAACGATGAGATAGATAAGATGCTAGAAGAGAACGTGATAGAAAAATCTAATAGCCCGTACAGTTCCCCCATCGTCCTAGTAAAAAAGAAGGATAACAACGGATACAGATTTTGCATCGATTTTAGGAAAATCAACGACATCTCAGAAAAAGATGCCTACCCATTACCGTACATCAATCATATCCTAGAAAAGTTAAAATCTGCAAAATATTTTACCACGTTAGATCTAAAAAATGGATATTGGCAAGTACCACTGTCCGAAGCAAGCAAACCCTTGACCGCTTTCATAGCACCAGGAAAAGGACTATTCCAGTTCAAAGTACTTCCATTCGGATTACACGCCGCCTCTGCTACTTTTCAACGATTACTAGATACAATAATCGGCCCAGAAATGGAACCACATGCATTCGCCTATTTAGACGACATAATAGTACTGGGGAAAACGTTCGAGGAACATATGGAAAACTTAAAACAAGTACTTCACAGACTACAGCAGGCCAAACTACGAATTAATATAGACAAATGTAAATTCTGCAAAGAAGAGATAAATTATTTAGGCCATGTAGTAAACAAAACGGGAATAAAAGTGGACGAAAACAAGACAAAAGCTATAGTCGAATATCCCGCGCCAAAAACCGTTTAAACAACTACGCCGATTTTTGAGCATCATCTCATGGTATAGGAGATTTATAAAAGATTTTTCACGAACTACAGCCCCTTTAACAAAGCTACTAAAGAAAAAACAACATTGGACTTGGGACAGAGACCAAGAGGAAGCATTTAACAAAATAAAATTACTACTGACACAAGCTCCAATACTGATCTGCCCGGACTTCCAGAAAAGATTTTTTTTACAATCGGACGCTTCGAACCACGGTTTAGGAGTAGCTTTAGTACAAACAAACAACGAAGGACAGGAACAATTCATCGCTTACGCAAGTCGAACCCTAACAAATGCCGAAAAAAATTACAGCGTGACAGAAAAAGAACTACTAGCGATCATCTTCGGTGTAGAAAAGATGAAACCCTACATCGAAGGATACCCATTTTCAATTATCACAGATCATCAAAGTCTACGATACTTACAAACAATGGAAAACCCTACAGGTAGAATAGCTAGATGGGCAATGCTGCTGCAACAATTTGACTTCGATGCCATTTACAGAAAGGGCTCCCAGAACGTCCTGGCCGACGCGCTCTCTAGAGAACCAGTAGATCTGGTTTGCATAATAAACGTAGAAGATGTAGAACCCGACGAATGGTACAATAAAGCTTTAAATAAAATCCAGACAAATCCGCAACTATTTCCAGACTACTCTATCAAAGATGGACTTCTCTATCCACACTTCTGGGACAAATACGATTTAAAAGAGACAGAGGTATCCAACCCCTGGAAACTATGCATCCCAAACCACAAGAGACAACAACTCCTGGCAGAAAACCACGAGCAACCGACCGCAGGACATCTAGGAATAGCCAAAACAATAACCCGCCTAGCTAGAAAATACTACTGGCCAGGGATGTTCAAAGACGCCGCAAAGTTCGTCAGGAACTGCAAGAACTGTCAGCAATTTAAGCCGCAACAAAGCTTAACTCCAGGCCGCATGCAATCTACACAAATTCCGCCACATCCATGGCACACCGTTTCAACCGACATCATAGGACCCCTTTTAACATCCAGCAAAGGAAACAAATATATAATGACATTCCAGGACACCTTTTCAAAATGGGTCGAAGCCATACCGATCAGAACAGCAACGGCAAAATCAATCTGTCAGAACTTAAAAGATAAAATCATTATGAGATTCGGATCACCCAAAGAGCTAATATCAGACAACGCAAGAACATACGATAACAGGGAAGTACGAAAGTTGCTAGACGAATTCCAGATTTCTAAAAGAAACATTCCGCCATATTCACCCTAGAATAATCCAGTAGAAAGAACAAACAGAGTAATCAAAACAATGATAGCTCAGTTCTGCGATAATAACCATAAGAAATGGGACACGAGCCTTCCAGAACTACTATTCGCATATAATACAGCTAAACACGATTCAACGGGTTTCTCCCCAGCCTTCCTGAACTTTGGACACGAACTAGAAATTCCAAGTAAAGTCGTAAAAACCCCAAACGACACACAACATACCGATCAAAACATAAAATGGCATAAACTACGAGAAACATTCGAACTAGTACGTACAAACCTGGCAAAAGCTTTTACAACTCAAAGCCATTACTACAACTTACGACGAAGAGAGTGGAAACCCACAATAAACGACAAAGTCATGAAAAGGGAATACCAACTCTCAAATGCCGCCAAAAATTTTAACGTCAAATTAGCACCGAAATTTTCAGGCCCATATACTATAACAAAAGTGTGTTCTAATGTAATATTCAAATTAAAACACGACGATAAAAAACCGTACAATAACAGCTCATATCAAAGACCTAAAACCCGCATTTACCGATTTCCCTACTCCTTAATCAGTCCAAGCACTTACAATCAACACCAAGTAGTGACAGTATATTTTAATACAGTTTCCCAGTAATCTTCAAATATAATGTCAGACACGTTAGAAATATATTACAGTGACATAGAAATGGACGACACAGTTACGCCGCCACCATACACCGTTCCAGAATTAATATCACTATTGGGGAACACACCAAAACCTAACACCCCGGGCAAAGGCTGCGAGCCCCTGATAAAGGCTATTTCCAAATTTAAAAACCTTTTTCGATGAACCAACCATGGGCATCGCAAAAATTCAGAAAGTCCAGTCAATTCCAGTGTCAATCCCGCTGCTCTCACTAATTCCGCCGCAGCATAAAGGAAAAAAATACAGACTGAGACTCCCGAACCGGGTGCTGAGGATAAAAACCAATAATTGAAGCCCCACGAAGGAAGACGTTTTTTTTAAGAGAGAGGAAGACGATTTTTTTTAAGAAGACGATATTTATTTTTTTTAGGGCGAACATTTTTTATTTCGATGTATTGTAAATTTTTTTTAGGGTAACCAAGTACCTGGCAAGGAATAAAAATAAAAAAATTTTGTTCCAAATTTTTTTTTCCGAGGAAGAGTGGGTGTAACGATGAGTCCAAGCCATCACCGTTAAACCAGCGTGCGCGCGAACCAACCCATGAAGTAGGAGTGTATCGACAGTAGAAAGGGCAAAACTAATTACCAAGTTCCGCTATATAAACCGCAACATTTCCTCATAGAGGCAAAATCGACAGGTGTTGACTAAAGGTTCTCTTCTCCCCTACCCCGGCTTGTGGACGTGTTGAGTTCACAAGTTGTTCCGTCCCATACCGTCGTTACCCGAAGAGCGTGTTGAGCTCTTTACTACCCGTACTCTGAAGCAGTCGTGTTGAGACTGTCGAGGAGTGTCCTGTTAACCCGAATCACTTAAGGGACGTGTTGAGTTCCTTTCCTTTCTGTGTACCTATCGTCCGCTGTTATTAAATCGATACAACGTTCCTGTAAAATTTCAAATACACACTCGCTTGCCGATAAGACTAATTTCATATGACAAGGTCAAACTTAATTTGAATAAATAGGCCAAGTACTGAGAAGACTAAACCAAATTGTAAATATGTACATAAGATTTTTGTCAATTTAATTTAAGGAAGACAATAAAGTTTTATTTTTGTTTTGAACTCTGTCTCTGACTGTCTAAAAGCTACCCGGATAGTGACTCCTACGAGAGGACATCACAAGATGACAGCTTTCCGTTTAAAATAACTTTAAAATTCTGTCCACATTGTTGAAAATTTCGGAGTATTACAGATGTTTGAACAGTGTCAAAGGCTCCTTCAACATTAAAAAAGCTGCTAATAAATCTTGTTTATAGGCCATAGAGTCTCTAAATTACCAAATTATCTGATGTAGAACGATGCGATCTAAAACCGGATTGTGTCGGTGAAATAACTCTATTTTTTCCCAAAAACCAGACCAATCTTTTGTTTACCAATTTCTCCATTAATTTTCACAGGGTGCACGTCAGCGATATTGGTCTATATGAATTAGATAAACTTTGTGTTTGGTTATGAACTTTTTTTAATTGGTATAATATATGATTCTCGCCACCGCTTAGGAAAATTATAACTGTTCCACATACCGTTGTAAATTTTAATAAAACAATGATGCAAGAAGTCGATAATTTCTTTAAGAATAAGAAAGGAATGTCATGTGGAATAGAGACTGTGTTTTTACACAAATCAAGTACCGTCAGTAGTTCCTCTAAGGTAAATGATGTGTCAATAAGGTCGATTTCTTGTTCAGATTTTATTGAGAAGAACTTTAGAGTTAATGTAGCTGATGGTATATTAGGTGAGTATTGTCTTTTGGATTTTTGTTCAAACGTATCATCTAGTAAATTGGCAATTATTTTGATACCTTATACTTTGAATACCGAAACTTGTCTTACGAGTCTGCCTGCATTTGTCGTATTTTCGTCCATACTTGCGCAGAAGGAGTGTTGGATTTTAGTAACGAAGTATATTCTCTCCATAAAATTTTCTTGCTTTCTTTTAGCACGTATTTTGCTTTGGCCTTTAGTTTTTTTTAAATTGCACAAAATCTTCGGTATTTCGAGTTCTTCGGTATCTGTTTAATGCTTTTTTTGCATTGACGAACTGCGTCTTAATAATCGTTATTCCACCATGGTACTTTCTTCCGTGTATAGTCTATAGAAGTTTTGCCAATATATAGTTAAGCTGCAGAAATAATGCAGTAAATAAAAAGTTGAGATTCGTCTACATCATCAGAAAGAGACATAAGTGGAAGTTTTTCTTCGAGATACGAGCAGAAGCTAATCCAATCTGCATTGGCGATTCGCCATTTGGATATATGTTAATTGCTAGATTTATTCTCGCTATTGAAAATCAGAATTGGAGAGTGATTATTATCAAAGAGATTGTGATGGACATGCCAGTTTAATAGAGATGATGACTTTGGGCCAGAAAAACCTAAATTAATTGCGAAAAATGTGCCAGAAGATATATTAAAGTATGTATTTGATCCGCTATTAAATAGGCAAGTGCTAGAACAATTTAATACATTTTCAATAACTTTTTCCGTTCCAAATGTTTTATCAGAACTTCACATATTATTGTGTGCATTGAAGTCACCTACAAGAAGATAAGGAGTGGGAAGTTGATGGATTAGATCATACAGTTCCTCTTCTGAAAGTTTGTAATTGGGTGGTACGTAAATGCTGCATACCGTAATTTTGCTGGGGCACCAGATGGGGACTGCCATTGCTTCAATGCCAATAGTAAGTATGTGATGTGTAGAA
>OU898284.1:128869443-128884683 GCA_918026665.1 Diabrotica balteata | reverse complement strand
TAAATACAGGTTGTTTTACTTGATGTATTATTTATTGCAATTAGAAAGAGAGTATGACTTAGAGTCAAAGCCGAATAGATTACAGCTACACGACACTAATCAAAAACATCTATCAGAACGCTACATCAAGTATACGACTGCACGAAGACACAGAAAAATCAGCTTAGGTCGAGGAGTTAGACAAGGAGACAATATTTCACCAAAATTGTTCACGGCAGCTCTAGAGTCAATATTTAAGGGTACTCAATGGCAAGATATGGGCATCAATATAGATGGAGAAAGATTAAATCACCTAAGGTTTGCAGATGATGTTGTATTAATCGCAGATAACTTACAAGATACGGTTTCTATGATGCATTCGCTTAAAAGTCTGTCTGAAAGAGCAGGATTAAAGATAAACTTTGAGAAAACTAAAATTTTAACAAATCTCGTAATGAGTGGAAATATAACTATTGACAATAATACCATACAACAAACAGACACTTACAAATATCTGGGACACGAAATCAAAATAAGCAGAGACAATCAAACACATGAAATACAGAGGCGAATAGGTCTAACATGGGCAGCATTTGGCAAATTAAGCCATATTCTAAAAAGTTCAATTCCCATGTGTCTCAAGCGAAAGGTTTATAACCAATGTGTATTAACTGTACAAACTTATGGAGCAGAGACATTAACACTCACGCAAAAATCTGCGAATAAACTTAGAGTTACACAACGAGCCATGGAACGTGCAATGCTGAACGTGAGCCTTCGAGACCACATAACAAACCAACAAATTAGGCGAAGATCAGGAGTTCAAGACGTCATCGAAAGAACCACGACGCTTAAGTGGAACTGGGCAGGGCACTTAGCCAGAACACAAGATGGACGGTGGACAAGACGTATTATGGAATGGAGGCCCAGAAATTATAAAAGAAGCCGAGGACGACCACCGACTAGATGGACCGATGACATTAAACGTGTAGCGGGAAACTGGCTACAAGCGGCCCAGTGTAGAGAACACTGGAAAGAACTGAGGGAGGCCTATGTCAGCAGTGGACGCGATTGGCTGATTGATGATGACTTAGAGTAGATCCTTCTGGAGCACCGTTTTGAAGTACTCGTCTGGAAGATACCAATTTTTTTTGAAAATGCTAATGAACTATCACTAAAATACCAACAAGCCTCGTAGTAGATTTTTTTATAGTCAACTCTACCATTTTTTTCAATAGCTCTATATAACAATCCGACTATTTAATTTACTACTTTCGTGGACATTTTTTTCATTAACACTTGTCTAACACCTTGTTAACCATTTTTTTATACGTAGTATATAATTCCCCGAGTCGACACACTAATTTGAAATCAACGCGAACGATAAAATTCCTGAAACCCCATCCCAATAAAAACAATCTCCCAATCTGTCGAGCTGCAGTCAACTTATATCAAAATAAAAACAATTTAATGACTATTTAAGATGCGATGCTGTCCTCAAGTAGGATCCACAATCGTAAAACATTCTTCTTATATCTTTTAACTTTAAATTACTCATTTAAAGCTTGTTCATTTTTTCATGTGGAATTGTCCATAAAAGTCACATATTAACAAACCCACTTTCGAGATGGCAATTATGACAAAAACTAGTTTGTAATTTATTATGAGTGTTCCTGAAGATCATTATCGGTTGGAATGGAAACCGGACAAAGTGGACATACATGTGATCGTCTTTTTTACTTTTTACGAGGATGAGTTTGGCTGAAGTGTTTGATATGAAATACCTGATATGATAACACGATACTAAAAATGTCGAAAGACAAAATTATGTAGCTGTAATTTTCGATAAAATTTAACCAAAAAAATATACAAAGAATTCTTTAAATGGGACAGCATTCTTATATCCTGACATAGTAAAGCTTTACTTTAGAAATCAATAAGTTTTTTGCGTTGGGGTTTGTTATCTTCTTCTTCTTCTTCTTCTTCTTCTTCTTCTTCTTCTTCTTCTTTTTAGTCTCCAGTATATATACATAAATGTGTCTCCAGTAAACTATCGTTCCATTGTTTTCGTGGTCTTCCTACTGGTCGTCTTTCTATTGGAGAATCGTCTCTTGCCGTCTTTACTACTCTATTTGTTGTCATCCGGCTTATATGATCATTCCATTCTACTCTTATATATCTTACCCAGTTCTTGATGTTCTCTATCTTGCATCTACGTGGTATATCTGTACTTCTATCTCTGTCCCATAGTGTCTTACCATCCATTTTTCCAAGTGTTTTCATCTCTGCCATTTCTAACATCCTTTTTGGTCCTTTCTGTGTCATATTTTGTTTCTACCGCTTGTGCCATTATTGGTCTGATGACTGCGTTGTAAATTCTTTCGTTTTCTTTCGCGATATTTTTATTTCACAAGGAAACTAAGTTCCTGTAGCTGCCTGTATACCATATATCACAAAAAAATTTTGTTAAAATCCTTTATAAAAGGTATATAAAAATGCCTCAAACGGGCTATCACAAACACATTGCAAAACGTTTTCGGATTAAACAATCCATCATCAGTGCAAACCTGAAAGTATATAACCACTTTAATTAAAAAGAACGTTAAATGAAAATGTTGACAAAGGTTAGAGCAAAATGTGGTTAATACTTACGGTTGTACATGCTAGTAGCCACCAAAATATATGGGTAAAAACCCTTTAAATGTTATAAATTTGAAGTTGTTTTACATTATTAGTATTTCTAATTTGGATAGGTAACGTGGCGGCGTATGACTCTACATGAGTAAATGGTCCTGAGACGAAGTGTCTACGAGGACCTGTTGATAACAACTGATCAAAATGACATTGTTGACAAGTTAGAACGGATGTTGTGTCAGAGCAGTCAGTGTAACTTACGGTAGTTGTCTAAAATTGACAGATGTCAGCCTTATTTAAAATTGAAAAAGTTAAAATTATAATAATGTAACAGTATCAACCATCAATATTGTAATCTGTATTGTAAATTAATCAAATAGGTATATTTGAAACATTGAAAATTGGTTTTTTAGAAATTAATGTAGGTCAACTGGAATTTATGAAATTTTGTAGGATTGATAGGCAACCAACTATACATGTGTAAGGATATATTTATTTAAGCTAGAAATTGACAAAATCTAGGTAAAAAAATATCTTACACATGTATAGTTGGTTGCCTATCAATCCTACAAAATTTCATAAATTCCAGTTGACCTACATTAATTTTAAAAAACCAATTTTCAATGTTCAAATATACTATTTGATTAATTTACAATACAGATTACAATATTGATGGTTGATACTGTTACATTATTATAATTTTAACTTTTTCAATTTTAAATAAGGCTGACATCTGTCAATTTTAGACAACTACCGTAAGTTACACTGACTGCTCTGACACAACATCCGTCCTAACTTGTCAACAATGTCATTTTGATCAGTTGTTATCAACAGGTCCTCGTAGACACTTCGTCTCAGGACCATTTTACTCATGTAGAGTCATACGCCGCATGTTACCTATCCAACGGTAACTTAACCATCACAAATTATAAATACTAATAATGTAAAACAACTTCAAATTTAAACATTTAAAGGGTTTTTACCCATATATTTTGGTGGCTACTAGCATGTACAACCGTAAGTATTAACCACATTTTGCTCTAACCTTTGTCAACATTTTCATTTAACGTTCTTTTTAATTAAAGTGGTTATATACTTTCAGGTTTGCACTGATGATGGATTGTTTAATCCGAAAACGTTTTGCAATGTGTTTGTGATAGCCGTTTGAGGCATTTTTATATACCTTTTATAAAGGATTTTAACAAAATATTTTTATTTCTCCATATTGTTTTATTTAGCAGCTGCGGTTCGGTTTGCTCTATTTACTTGATATTCCACTTCAGTTTCGAGCTTTCCGTAGCTAGATAATGTGATGGCTAGATATTTAAACTCCATCACTTGTTCTATTATCTGACCGTTCAGCTCCAATTTACATCTTAGTAAATTTGCTATTGTAACCATGCATTTTGTCCTTTTTGGGGAAATTAATATGTTAAATTTTCTGGTGGTTATATTAAATTGGTGCAACATAAGTTGTAAATCATCTTCACTTTGAGAGAGTAGTATTTCATCACCTGCACAGCAGATTATTTTAAGTTGTTTTTCTCCCATTTGTTATTGTCTTTTAGTTCTTACTTTTATTATTATTTTATCCATAATCAGGTTGAAAAATAGAGGACTGAGGGAATCTTCTGTCTTATTCCATTGCTAGCTTCAATAGGGTCGGTTAGTTCTTGTTCTACTTTTACTTTGATTGTGTTGTTTTGGTAGATATTTTCAATCGTTTTGATTATTCCTAGAGGTATCTCTTTTACGTACAGTAAGTGGATAACGTCTTGTAATTTGACCCGGTCAAATACCTTCTTAAAGTCCACGAACCATAGACTGGGCCTATTAGGTTGTTATCCACATTCCTGCCGTTTTTTTGTCGTGATGATTTTCGTTATGTGCTCGCAAATATGCTCGTTATGAGGGTTTGTTATTCCATTCTAATGAAGGTAGCATCGTCGGTAAACAAAATATTTTCTAATAAAATTAACATTTCGAGCGTTTTCCATTAACAACCAATCGCAAAATCCAATCCTTTTAGGATAATCTTAAATCGAAGCACAATTAGATAATATGAAATTATAATCTATTATTGGACGCCACCCCTGGTTTAACCTCGAAGGGGACGAGAAAAGAAAAAAAATAAGATTTATAGAAAGTTTACAACAAAACTATACTTTATTATCTCTTAGTAATGAACAAAAAACATTAACAGTCACGTCACTCCAAAAGGATATCAAAATATCATTTTATGTTTACATTACCATGAGGAGTGTTTATACAAAACTAAATTTAAAAATCGTATAGACAAACAAAAGTTTTATATCGTATTAAATTAAGAATAGTTAAGAAATGAAATATTGTATTATCCCCAAATTTCGAAATTTGTTTAATTTCATAATAATATAGTTATTTATTAACTAGGAATAATAGAGAAATTAAACTTTTAAATAACAATAAAACACTTCACTATATTTTGTTTCTTTAAGTTCATAAATATTCCCCGCTTTCTTGATAGAAGAAAAATATAATAAAAAATTGGTACAACCTGAATTATCCAATATCTGGTACCATGAAGAAATTGTTTCTTTTTACTATTTAATCAACCAATTGAAACCATTGGTACGACTCATTTAATATCAATATATCACACCATAAAGAGATACTGTTACTGGGCTAGGATTAGAATAACTCCATATCAATATGTATATGTATAATATGTATAATGTATTAGAGACATATCAACATTCTAGCCTCTCCAATAAGGGTCTAAAAATAAATATTTATCTTAAAATATAAACAAGAAAAGTATTGTTTCGGCTTTCCTCTATAGAGACCCACTTCACGAAACACGTCTTAACAGTTTGACTTTTAAAGAGAAAAAGGGGAAGACGCTATTCCTTACCGGTGTGAATCGGGGCTAAAGACAAGTTAATGAACGTTCTAATCTACCGGATATGTTTGGAATTACAGTAGAATCGTTGAATCAAATACAAGTACTTCGGCAGATAGAGGGGGTGGGCAATTTTATTGAAAAAAAAATAATTCGAATTTATAATGAATTTTCTAAAACTTTTGAAACGGTTACAAGTTACATCCATTATTGGACCACCACTATTGCCAGCAACTTGCGGTTTTAATGTACCCGTTTTCTCATAAACGACGATCAATGGTCAGAAATAATCGTCTATCGGGTGTATTTCGACTGACGTATTTTACTGCATTACGCCTTGTGGCTTTTGCACTATTTTCTTGACATTCACCTACGATACTCCCGATAGTTTATTGAAATCATAATTTAATCGAATCCAACTTACCCAAAGTTAAATTCATATCTGCTATTTCCTGAAATGTGTAGGCCATTTTATTATCAAAATTTTTAATATTAATCTTATTCACACAATAAATGAGAGCTTCAGATTATTTTTTTTTGTGTGTTTTGGCTGGGACAATTGTCATTCAGCCAGTCTCAATCAATGTAGTAAGTGTAAGTTTATTAATGTAGTGAGTGTGTGTGTGTGTGGTGTGTGTTGTGTGTGTGTGTGTGTGTGTGTTTGTGTGTGTGTAGAGTAATTATCTTGATACTTAGCAAAGTCGACGTCCATTGTCTTTGCTAAGAGACGCTAATTGTATCCGAACATCTGCGGTCCCTCCGTGAGTACCGATCACACAAGGATAGAAATTATTTTCATTTATTAATTTTTTTTTTTTAAACGAAAATTTCCACCCAGCTGAGATTCGAACTCACGACCTTTAGGTTTAAAAGGTAGGCGCTTTTACCACTGAGCCACAGAGGGGTTACTTCAAATTATTGACTGTTATTGATGCAACTGTTTGGAATTATTGTATCTGTAGAAACTGATTGTAATTTTATGACCAACTAGGAAAAAACTAGTTTTTCGAAAAAGTGATGAGGCAAAAAAGTTTTAAAAATAATGTGTTAAACTAATGATGCCACAAAATTCATTTGATTTGAACGTACTCAAAAGTTTGGGGGATTTGTCTGTGTGCTTAGATTTTGTTGTTTGTTTTGTATGAAAAATTCTTTCAGAACAATAAAGTAACGTGTCCATTTTTATTAGAAAATGTCAAGTAGTTTAGAGATAATGCAAAAAAATAATTTTTGTTTTGTAACTTCAAAGGGTTGAAACGTTTTTTGTGTACACTTTTGTACTAAGGTAAATTGGAGTCATTCAATTTATTTTTGTCCCCAAAAATGCGTGATTTAATTTATGTCATACCTTTTTAAAACACCCTGTATTCTCAATGCGTACGCTATCAGATCATTAAAACTTTAACTTCAACACCGGCTCGTCGGTGTACTGGCGAAGTATCTTGCACATACACGAGCTCACGAAACTGTTCGGAAACAATTTCATAACGTTCCCATTTGTTCTTATTTCGTCTGGTCATTTATTAGCGGCAACACCGGTCCGTTTCCATGGCGACTCACCTGGGCAAAAATGCCGAACATCAGAATCAGGAACAGACTCCGATAACCTGGTAATTGCATTAACTCTTGTAAACAATGTTGCAGACGCCGACGGGCATGACGTCCAGCGTACACTGCTGCCAACCTGCCCGCCGTCCTATTATCTATCCGCACACCATATTCTGTGTATGGTATTGAGTCGACGATGTGACGGACAAGAACTATCGGCTTTGACGGTTTGTGTGCGGATACTACAAATTGCTTTTTCTATTAACACTGCTCGAAAATAAAAAAGATAATTTTGAATGCGGTTTTACAGAAAATTTACTCATGTATGAGCGCGAGAATTTGTTAAATTTATTGGAAATAAATTGCACAAAAATAATTAACTATCGAAATTTTTCATCCACTGGTTTATCCAAAGTTTCATCTTACTCCGGTGATTTTTACCCTAATTTGTATAAAAAAAACATAAATAGTGCACAAAACTCTCCTGGTAGCATTATCTCCAACAAAGTATCCCTAAATATAAATCATTAACCCTATATCCAGTGTTTCTTATGTTTCCGTTTCAAGAGTTGTCTCCTTGGAAAAGATCGCTCCCTCCTTCCTCACCGAAGCTATTCTTCTTGATCTACCAAGTCACCGGTGGCGGGTCCGTGATAAATTAGACAGAGTTCAACGAGTTCCTTACCTGGGGCGAGTACGCAAACGCTCTAAATTCGTTCCTCTGATCGTCAAACTCCCGACTCCAGCCACTAACTCTCCGTTGTATATAGGGTGGTCACAAATAAAAAGAAATGTTCACTTAAATTATTTTCACATAGAATTCAATTTATTTCAAAAACTATTGGTTTGAAAAACCTGCGAAGCACTTTTTTGTATGAAATTACTGGTTCAAAAATATTATGATCAAAGGAAAGATGATTTGATTCATTGATGACCATCGATGATCAGTTTGGACTGTTTGGAATGAACGTACTTGCTCAAAGATGTCGAGATATATCTGTAGACATATACTGTTATTTTATTGACTTCCAAAAGGCATTTGATCGTGTTAAGCACTCTATATTGATCGAAGCTCTAAAAGACATTGGCTTGGACGGCAGAGATGTTCGAATAATTGCAAATTTATATTGGAATCAAACAACATTAGTTTTAGTAGATGGTGTGGACTCACAGGATCTCAATATTAAAGAGGAGTACGGCAGGGATGCCTCTGGATGCCCCTGGAATTAATGAAGCAGAAAAGAAAACTGAAAGGTAACAAGACAGAATATAAAGAAAAACAGAAAACTAATTAAACAAAAAATAAAGGTGGCTAAAGAAAAATGGATGGAGGATAAATGCAAGGAATTAGAAAAGTTGAATGAAAAACATGATACGTTTAATATGTTTAAAAAAGTTAGAGAAGTAGCTGGTCTTTATCATAAGAAAACTCCACATACTATAACCGATTCGTCGGGAAAAATGATAATAGACGAACATGAAATTCGAACAACCTGGTGTAATTATATAAGTGAATGTATAATGATGATAGACCCGAAGAACTGGAGACTTTAGTTGAAGGTGAAGGACCAGAAATACTAAAATCAGAAATACTGCATGCTATAAAGTTAGCAAAGAACAAGAAAGCCGTTGGCCCTGATAACATACCGACAGAGATGTTAAAGCTTACAAATGAGGAGAACATTGGAATACTGGTCAAACTTTTCAATGATGTTTATTCGACTGGTGATATCCCTGAAGATTGGTTAAAGTCCGAATTCATAACACTACCAAAAAAACAACGTCCGAAAAACTGTAGAGATTATAGAATGATAAGCCTTATGAGCCACACTTTGAAAATATTTCTACGCATCATCCACAGTAGAATCAGAGATAAATGTGAAGAAGATCAGGATGAAACACAATTTGGCTTCAGAAATGGACTGGGAACTCGGGACCCTCATTGACTAAATGTATTACTGCAGAAATGTCGAGACTCAAAGGAAAGACGTCTTTGCTGTATTTATTGACTATGAAAAGGCCTTTGATCGAGTACAGCATCACAAATTAATTACAATATTAAAAGATAAAGGAGTTGATAGTCAAGACATACGATTCATAGAAAAGTTATACTGGCGTAAATCAGCGACAGCTTGCATAAACGGAAATCAACAGAAATATGTAAAATACAAAGAGGTGTCAGACAGGGTTGTATACTATCCCCATGTTATTAATTTATATTCAGATAGAATATTTAAAGAAGCGCTGCATAATTTGGAATTGGGGCGTGAAAGTTAATGGAATTCTGATAAATACAATCAGATATGCAGACGATACAGTTATTTTAAGTGATGACATGAATGGATTACAATGCCTTTTAAATGCCATTGATACAGTGGGAAGAGAGTTTGGCCTAAACATAAACTGTTCAAAAAAAACACATAGTGTTTAGCCGTTTAGCACATCAAGATGCACGATTATATGTTGATGGTCATATAATTCAAAGAGTGTCCAGTTTTAAATATCTTGGTTGCCATATTACTGAACAACTAGATCCAGATCAAGAGATAAAATGTAGAATCGAGATAGCCCGCACGACATTTTTAAAAATGAGGTCATTCTTCTGTAATGATAACTTGCAACTTCAACTTCGAAAGCGCATGGTTAAATGCTACATTTGGTCAGACATTAAAAATATCCACTATTAATCGTCTGGAGGCCTTTGAAATGTGGCTGCACAGACGTATACCTAAAAATTCCATGGACGGCTATGCTGACAAATGTGGCAGTCCTTGAGAGAGCAAATGCTGCTCGCGAGCTGCTTGATAACATCAAATGTAGAAAGATGGCCTATTTTGGACACGTAGTAAGGGGAGACCGATATAATATTCTTCAACTTATTATGATGGGTAAAATCGAAGGACGCAGAGGAATTGGTAGAAAGCAGGCCTTCTTGGTTGAAGGATATCAGAGAGTGGACAGGAATAAAGAAAGCTGAGCAACTCTTTAGAATAGCTCGACACAGAGACAGTTTCGCCATGTTAATCGCCAACGTCAGGGGACTTGATAGGGCACGTTAAGAAGAAGACACATATTCGACACGCTGTTTATTGGACCCTTAAATCTAATGACTACGCAGAAAATGTTTTTATAATAATGACCTACATAATAGTTTATAATCAATACTGATAACTGCGGTTTTAGCGTCGTCGTAACGTAACTATTGTATAATAATAGTCTCAATTAAAGTTATTAATACCAGTATAACATTGAAACAATGTGTTGTTTGTCAAAGAATAAAAATAAGAAGATATTATATCGTTCTACCTACCGCATGACAGCTAAATCAGTTTAGCACCATCATCACATGGCGATCCACTAACTAGAGAGAGTTATTTTTTTATCTGCGTCACATAGCCAAAACAACGGGGGGAGGAACAAATTCTTGCTGGAGAAACAAGTTTAGAACTAATGGAGAAAACAACAGCAGTAAAGGGAAAGGTATTCATCCCCGAACTACTAGGTGTTGGCGAGTTCACAGTAGGATAATTGGTTCAGAACTGCTAAGGATGCAGCACCTGGCGACACTAGATTTTATCTTTAAAAAATCTACATTTTTCACATTATGATATGTTTTAGTCTAGTTACACCTTACTGATAGTCAAAGACAGGCTCGGAGAGTAAAACTATAAGATTCTTAGCCAAATGAAGAGTCCCACAAGCACTACATATCTAAGATTGTCGTCAAAAGATTGATGATAATCAACAGGAAGTTCGGTGGGTCACCCTGTAGGGTTTCTACTCCGAACTGCGACTGCTGCTCTAGGGACCGTTCGCTCGAATCTACGGTTTTCAGATTACGGGAATAATAGATAAAAACAGCAACTCTCATGAACCCCAAACGGCGAACTCCATCTAATGATGAAAAATTTTCAATTTTGTATATGGCAGATAAAGAAATACGGTGATTATTTTCGTTGCGCCAAATTGAGCAATAACCGGAGAATAGAGAAAATATAGTTATCACATTTTATAGCAATAAAGTTTTGTTTTATGGTTACTATGTTATACGTTCATGTAAGTTTATATTTAAATAAGGTTTTTTGAATAGTCTAGGACAATGGTATTATTAAAAAACTCAGAAAAACGCAGAAATATGGCTGCTTATAAAATATGTATAATACAAGGGAAAATGAGGCTAGATTTGGAAACTGGTGGTCAAAACTCAGTAAATGTATTGTGAATAAATGCAAATGTATTGTGCTTATAAGGGCTTATATAAGGGGTTCAAATGAGTAGTGACGCGCAATACAAGGTGCTGCTTCCTGATAGCACCTCTAGCCACTCCTACTCAATTCCTATCCTCACCTCCACGAAGTGCAGCTTAGGCTGCACGAGTAAACCCCGTAGAACCTGAGCAACCCTGCTGGAGATTGGGTAACCAACCCCAGTGGAAGGCAGGGTCACTGCTGACGAGGAAGGGAGAAATGGCCCTCCGAAAAGGGGGTTGGGCGATAGGCCAGTAACCTATCCTTGTAAAAAAGTACTTACTACGAAACCTTCAGAAGGGCTCGGAATGGACGGAAACCAAGACGACGACATTTGCAACGGAATATGGAATTTTTGCTGGGAACGTGGAATGTCAGAACACTAAATAGACCAGGAGCACAGAGGATTCTTCTACACGAACTGAAGAGATATAAAATTGGAATCACTGCAGTACAGGAAACTAGATGGCTGGGAAAAGGTATCCGAGACACTAAAACTCATACTATTCTGTATAGCGGTAAAGATGAAGGAAATAAAGAAACTCGGAGTAGTCTTTATCGTAGATAATACAATGAAGCACCTGATAACAGACTTTCAAGCCATCAATGAAAGAATCTGCAAGCTTAGGATAAAAACACATTTCTTTAACGTAACCTTTATAAATGTACACTGCCCTACAAATGAACAGGAAGAAGACACTAAGGTAGCCTTTTATCAAGATCTAGAACGAATCTATGACTCAATACCAGGGAACGACATTAAAATGGTGATAGATGACACAAACGCCAAAATCGGAAAAGAAGAAGAGTACCTAGGGGTAATAGGGAAACATAGTCTGCATAGAGAGACAAATGAGAATTGTCAGTTTCTAATAGACTTCGCAGCTGGAAAGAATATGGTTATCAGTTTGACCTGCTTCCCACATCGGGACATACATAAGGGCACTTGGATATCACCTGACGGAAACACAGTCAATCAATAGACCACGTACTGGTTGAAAGAAGAATGGCCACAAGTATATTAGATGTAAAAAGTAGGCGTGGAGCAAGCTGTGACTCCGACCATCTTCTAGTACAGATACGGTTTTAGATGTAAAATCAGTCGACAAGCAAAGGAAAAATATACCGAAACAAGAAAAACTAAACTTAGATAACCTAAAAGTCTCTGAGGTACAAGTAAGATTTGAGAGAACAGTGAGTGAAAAATTACTAGAAGAAAACATAGAAGAATTCACAATAGAAAATCATTGGAACACCATAAGCACTATCATACTAAACACGGCACAAGAAGTTCTTGGAACAAACACTCAACGGAGAGAAGAACAGTGGTTCGATGAAGAATGCAAACAAGCTATTCACGAAAGAAATGAAGCACATAAGAATTTCATACTCAGACGAACTAGAGAGAGAAGGACAGAATTTGAGAATAAAAGACGAAGAGCTGATAAACTATGCAGACAGAAAAAGAGACGGTACGAAAACAACCGGATACTAAACATAGAGAGGGCGTTCAAGGAAAACGAAACACGCAGTGCATACCAACTTATCAAACATTTAAGACAGGGTTACAAACCGAAGACTAGCCTATGCAAAAATAAGAATGGGGAAATAATTAGCGATATGGACGAAATTAAGAGAACCTGGATGATGTATTTTAAGGAATTATTAAACGAAAGGGCACAAACACCACTACAACAGCGGCAGCAGCAGGTAGAACAGGAAGGTCAACAACAGGAGCTGTGGGAAGATGGAGAAGATAATGAATTGGCTAGACCTCCAACGCTAGAGGAGGTTCGAACAGCAATCCAAATGCAAAAAAGCCATAAAGCGCCGGGAATAGATAAGATACCGGCAGAACTGTTCAAGCAGGGAGGAACAAATTTGACAGAACAGATGTACCAGCTTATACAAGAAATATGGAGAGAAGAAAAAATCCCACAACAATGGAAGAAAAGTATAATCTGCCCTATTCATAAAAAAGGAGACAAACTGTTATGCCAGAATTATAGAGGCATCTCTTTACTTTGTTCGGGATACAAAATACTCACAAACATTCTTAATCGAAGACTTCAACCCCTCACTGAAAAAATTATCGGGGAATATCAAGCAGGGTTCAGGCAAAATAGATCTACTATTGACCAACTATTTACAGTTAAACAAATACTAGCCAAAGCATGGGAATATGACATAGACGTCTACAATCTCTTTGTAGATTTCAAGCAAGCCTATGATTCAATAGATAGAACAATACTACCTAATATATTACAAGAATTTGGCATACCATCAAAATTAATAAGACTAGTGCAAATGACAATGACAGAAACAGAAGCACATGTATGTATTCAAGGACAGATCACTGATGCGTTTATGACAACGCAAGGACTGAAACAAGGTGACGGACTGGCTCCAACACTTTTTAATCTTGTTCTTGAATATGTAATTAGACGGTTGACGGTGAGCAGAAATAACATACTTACAAACAAATCTACCCAATTAGCAGCATACGCAGATGACATAAACATAATGAGCAGAACAAAGACTGCGGCAGAAGAAACCTACGTTCAGTTGAAACAGAGTTCAGAAGTTGTAGGGCTAACAATAAATACAAATAAAACAAAACTACTCATACAAACCAGATCAAATAGACAGGCGCAACAACAACAATTTATAGACGATATAGAATACGTGAATAGATTCACGTATTTAGGAATGGATCTGGTCGAAAATAATGAAGAAGAACCGGAAATAAATAGAAGGCTTATGCTGGCAAACAAAGCCTATTTCGCGATGGGCCACATATTCAAATCGCGAGACGTACACCGGAAAACAAAACTCCGGGTATATAAAACAATAATCCGACCCATAGTAAGTTATGGGTGTGAAACATGGGTTATAACACAGAAATCTACCAATGCATTAGACGTGTTCGAAAGAAAAATATTGCGTAGAATACTGGGTCCAATAAAGGAAAATAACAACTGGCGAATTAGATATAATAACGAAATATACGAACAATACACTGAACCAACACTAGCACAATACACTAGACTGCAGAGATTACGATGGGCAGGGCATGTGGCCCGCATGCATGAGAACAGAATCCCCAGAAAATTACTAAACGCAAGAATGCAAGGAAAAAGACCTGTTGGAAGACCAAAAAAGAGATGGGAAGACGAGGTAGATGAGGATGCCAAAAATCTCCTAAAAACGCGTTCATGGAAAAGAACAGCAGTAAATAGAGATGTTTGGAGAGGTTTAATGAAGGAGGCCAAGGCCCGGCTTGGGCTGTAGTGCCATTGGATGGATGGATTGTGCTTATAAAATATAAAACATTTTTAGGGAACAAAATTAAGATTTTAGTAAATGATACAAACACTAATAGCATATTTGTAAGAAAACATTCAAAATACCTATTTTTTCATGTAGATAGTGTGAGATAAGACATACGCCACTCTTCGCTCACAACAAAGTCCCTCCATTAGAGATATCTAGTGTGGCAGTTATTTTCAGAGAGAAAGAAAAACCCAAGGTGTGAGACGAATGGTCATCTAATTGGAGTCATTTGTTTCACTATCTCGACATTTGAAATGGCATCATTTCTCCACCACCGGGAGGTTTTCTCTGTTTTTTTGACCCCCTCGCTCTGTGTTTTCTGACCGGTCACTGGAACCGAACGGAGGGAAAAAATGGAAAAGTGCTTGAGCACTCTAAAAAATTATTTACGGGTGGACGACGACAAGTAATATTAATACAAAAAGATAACAGTCTACACTATTAGAAACTGTGTTTCTTAATATACAGCGAAGAAAAATTATATAAAGCCATTTTTTCTAAAAAAAATAAGACTTTAAAGGCAAAATCTGAAAGAAGTAGATTTTTATTTATGAATTATGAGTTAAAAAAAAGAGATTTAGAAAAAATGTAGGTAGATCCTATTGCATTCTACACACT